>DWJZ01001138.1:0-25234 GCA_018249125.1 Asbolis capucinus | reverse complement strand
TCCTGTGTGTCTGGGTGTAAATATCTATATAAGTATGTATTTAAAGATATACATATATGTATGTTTATCAGTTGTCTCATCACCATAGTAAAAGCTAACGCTTAATTTGGGGTCAGATGACCTTGTATGAGTTGTCCAAAGATATTTATTTATTTATATTTATTAATATATACGAAGAAGAGAGAGCAAACGTTTGTCTCTTCAATATGTCCGAAAATTTTATAAAGAAGACGTATTGACCTGATCTTGAAAACAAAACCTTCATCGTAATTGATGTGGTTTTTTAAAACTCGATTACAAATAATATTTAAAGATGTTACTGGAGAACAAAGTATCTTACTCCCAAAGAATTATACATGTAATAATAATGACGCTATGGATAAACTTTAAAGTATAAATTATACATCACATAATCAATCAATTAAAAAGTAGTTTCGAGAAGGCTATCTATGAAAGATATCAGCAGACCACAGCGTTCTATATCGGTACAAATAACAAACCGCAAAAAATTATAATGTATAACAGTTACAATTTCCTTACTACCAATACCAATACCTATATACCAATACCAATTACCTTAAATTTTTTTTAACCTTGTTAAGATGTTTCGAGAAGGTTATAACGTAAACATCGAAATTAGTATAATAAACTGGCTACACAAATCAAGTAAAAACAACAATGCAGAAAAAACATTGTTAATGCCACATTACCGTGTCTTCGCGTTCGGTGGAAACATGCTCATTCGTCTAGTTAAAGCGAAGTTTCGAGAAAATTATGATATAAACCATGAACTTCATGCTATCGGTTAAATCTGGCCAAGAACCCATCCATGCGTAATGTAGAATTCCGTAGTTGCCTGAATAACTTTAAAGCTAAATATCTTGCAAAAACCATAAATCTAGAACCTGTAGCACATAATGATTTTTAAATGAACCATTCAAAAATAGCTGACAAAGGTTGACGAGACAAAAATATATAATCCCCACTTTACCAGTAGAGGAGGTGCCTGAAAAATATTTTATTGTCAAAAGTACGCACACCTTGCTTAAGCGTAGTAAGGTCTATTTGACGGGATTAAATAAAATGAACAAAAAAAGCCATAATTAATTCAATACCAAATTTAACGTGAATTTAGTGTCATTAATTTCATCTTTATTTTCAATTATTAAGGACTTTTTTCAATTTAATAATACTTATTATTGAAATGAAAATATATCTCTTTTGTACATCGATGTTATTACAACAGACATTAAATAGCGTAAATATAAAAGTACGGTTCATAATTTAATACGGAACCCATATAAAAGCAGGATATGAGAATACATTATAAATCAAAACAATTTTTTACTAGATACCATTAAAACGTAGCTACCACTTGGGCAAGGCACTCAAATCATTATAATATCGAAGTTTCCAGAATAGCAGTGCAAACAAAGACGTGCAGGCCAAAGATAAATAACTAGAATAATTTGCAAAAAAGATCATCAGTCAAGTATGAGTTGAAGGTAGAGAAGAATTCTGTGACACCAGGCAGACATCTAAAACATTTTTTTAGTTTTTCAATTTTCCTATAAATATATAAGTTGCCTACATTTTGGGGAGTGCACAGGAATTGCACGATTTAATTCCCTTTACTTCATCGAACAAGCCGGCGGGTATCCATCCTTTCGTTGAAGACATTCCGCCAGTACGAACGTCTCACTTTGCGTCTTTTATCATGCGTACCGCGAAGGACTGGAGTAAGTTACCCGCGTCAATACTCGTATTCCCGTTCGGCTACAGTATAAATATCTTCAAATCAAGAGTTAATAGGCTTTTGTTGAATAAGTGCGCCTTACCACCCAGAACACAAAATTTATATTGTGACAGATTGAGGCTACAATAATGTATAAGAATGATATTTGGGACACAAAATCTATCTATCTGTCTGTCTATTTTTACGCAGTAAACGTCATTCTCATATAGTTTTTAATTAGCGTTCGGCGTGAACGATTATAGAAAACACATCTGTTTAGAGGCGCAGTGCAGTCTTAGTTACGGTATTTTACCCTTTGAGTGCGGATCCCTAATAACAATTTTTAACGATACGCTGCCATGTTGTACTTCGTAAATACACTTTAATCCTGAGTATAATAAAAATGATTTCAGACGGTTGTAATATTAATAATAATAGAGTTAAAATCACAGTGGAGAGTAAAGACAGTGAGGACGGTACCAATTATAATATCGACAACTGGAGTTATACCGCGGACACTACATGACGGCTTACATGTCCTCGATATTCACCCGTACACATATATATATGCTTCTCCAAAAAGCCACCATAGTACCGCGGCATTAGATTTTACCCCAGAAATGGTAGAAAAATTAAATTTAACATATATGTATAATAATAGTAAATAAATCATTTATTCACTGTAATAGATAAAGGTTCATAATTTTTACATAAAAACAAGATTTTTTTGTGTTTCCGTCTTTGCCTTTAAGACCTCTCGACCTAAACAAATCTCCTCCTTCCCTCTACCACACTCAGATTGAGAGGTATCACTCAGGAACCATTGAAAAGTATTACCTTGAATGACCAGAAAGTTAAGAATTTTGGATGTTGACATTTTATTGTCCATACATTTTCTCCACCAATTCGCCATGGAAAGACGTGGTGATACTTCACCAATAGCATACGCTCTTGGCCTCCTCAATTATGGGGACCTGTACTCATTAGTAGTCCATTAGTTAATGAGTTGACGTCATACAATTTGGCAGTTTTTGGGCTGGAATCTCCAATGATGCAGATAGACCTCCTGGTCTATAGTATCCTTACTATGAGAGGTGACAGATGTCAGCTGCGTATTAAGACATAAAGAGAAAAAAGGGTTAATGAAGTTAGGATATTTTTCAATATTATTTTTACCAAAAATTTTAATAATATTTTTGGTATCTTTCCGTGAAGCGCATTTGGATGGCCACTTGGATTCAACTCATTAATGGCCTACTACTGAGCACGAGTCTCTTCTCATACTGGCTTTGGCTTAGAATATTCTTACGCTGTTCCACTATTAGTGGAGATAGAATAGCGCCGATAATTTTTTGCCACTACCGGTCGCCCATCCTCTTACTGACTGCGCCCGCTGTTGTTTAACTTTTCTGATTCGATTTTTTCATCGATTTTGTCGTGTTATTACATTTCAAATTCTTTTGTAATGTGTGTTAATTATAAGCGCACGTAATTTCGTTTAAGGAATTTAAAAATCACAATGACATTGGACAAAAGTCCAAATGGGCGAAGGCGTAACTACCTTGATAAAGAGTGGTTTTGCAAATCTGGTATGACATAAGGTCAACTTGATTTCACCCATTCATGGTCCACGGGTCCATGGGTCCTGATTGAGGAAGCCTAGAGGTGGCATACTCCACCACGCTGCTCCAATGTGATACGATTTGACAATTCGAAATAAGAAACATTTAAACCGATTCAATTGGATCAAGAAAAACAAATATTCGAATTGTTTTACCGGTAAGGTCAACACAAATCACTAATCTAATGAATAAATGGGGTTACCATGTGCAAGATTTTTTCCGGATTTTCCCAATTGTAGTTGAAATTCAAAGCAATTTATATGTTGTTGAAATACAAGTTATTTTGAAAGTATTCGAAGGTCATGACATTTTAAACTGGGTAACCGTTTAAGAGAATATTATATACACATGTACACTATAAAACGCTTAAAAACCCAACATTAACAGTAAGATGTATTGTAGTGGCATGTGCAATACAAATAATTTGAGATCGAATATTTATCTGTCACAAAAATACCTTTTCTAGCCGGTAATCGAACATGATATCACGTGCATCCCATGGTCACTACTAACCAGGGCTTCAAGGTCATAACCACCACCCATTCTACGCATAGTTTTATGTGTTAGTCTATAAGTAAAAAGATGTATAGAAATAAAAATATAAATTAATGAATAACCTCATATCGTGTCACACTTTAGAAATATTTTGGTGGTCATAATCTATAGATAAAAAGTTAAATATAAATATTTAGAAATATAAGTTAATTAATTTCCTCATTTTGGGTCATATTAGGCGAAATGTCGGAAGGTCAAAGATCATATATACAAAAATAAATAGAAAAATATGGAATTATAAGTCATAACAAGACAAGAGTGAATAGGCTTCTAAGTTAATGCGTTTTACCATCCAAGTACATCGCAATTACGAGTGAGATTGTAGTCAAGAAGTAACTCATAATATATAAAATATAACGGTCTCATTTCGTGTAATTCAAGATGGTAGCCCTACGAATGTTGGTTGACATAATCCAGTTCTAACGGAAAATTTTAATAATGTTCGGTGCAACGACATGTTTCATTTCCTTATCTGTGGTGGCATTTTAGTACCTCGTTATTGACATGAGGCTTGTATTTGGATTAGTTATATTCTACTAGAGACCGCCCGCGTGCTATCGTGGTATCTTTGCACGTGTGGTATCTTGATGAAAAGTGAAATGTGTTATTCCAGACTGTAATTTAACCCTGTAACTATTTTTTTAATAAATCCGTTCAGTAGTTTTTCCGTTAGTGCTATGACGATCTTTTCATTCATTTATCCATTCATCCATCCATTCAACTATCCATTCAACTATCCATTCATCTATCCATAAATCGCTCCATTCATGGGTCTATCAATCCATCCATCCTCACAAACTTTCGAATTTATAATATTAGGTATGCTATAAGGCACGTGTCGGCAACCTTTTGTTATATGAGGACTACAAATGTTAATAAGATAATTTTCTGTCTAACACCAGGTTAGCTGGTATAAAATGCCACTAGACATTTATTTCACCCTTTCTATCTTTGGATAACTCACACACGGTCAGCTGATCTCCAACTAAGCATTAGCTTGTGCTATGGTGATCAGACAACTGAGAACATACATATACTTTTAAATACATACTTATATAGATATTTTTATTACACACCCAGACATACAGAACAAACATTGCTGCTCATCACAGAAAAGTTTGACCTGGGTGGGAATCGAACTCACGACCTTTAATGTAGCAGTCAGGTTTTGACCACTAGACGGACCGGACTGTCATTGTATGGCCTGTTTTAAGGTTAATGCAATAAAGATTTTTAAATAAATTAATTTGTGGGTACATTACCCGGCTTGAAGCTAACCCATCAGTAAAACCGTTAAAAATATATGATAATGGCTCATGAACTAACGATAAAAAAAATGTATTCCTTCAAACAGGTCAGTATTGACGTCGTTCCATATTGACAATGTCGACGGGGTAAAAGCCTCATGTTTGTACAACCTACTTAGTGATCAATAAAATTTGTTAATGGATAGTTTATGATAAACAAACATACTAAGTTACGAGATAGAATAAAGGTGCATTCACACTATGCCAGTTTAGTAGGTAATGTATAGAAATAAATAAATCTGGAGTGTTTGTTTGTAATGTTTAAATAAACGCTTTTTACTAAATGCCTATATTTGTATACACAGTACAAATAGCAAGATAAGTTTTTTAGAATTTTTGTCTGTTTGATTTGGCTAGTCTGTGGAATGACTGAACCGATTTTGACTCAGCTTTCACTAACAGATAATTGATAATACATATGATTGCTGGCACTTTCTGACAGATAATGTAATAAACGAAAATGAATTTTTCTGTAAAATAATCTAAAAATTTTAGTAAGTAAAAGAGTTTTTAAATATTTTTAAATAAAATAAATTGAATTTTGTTCTGGCCGAAACTGAGAGTAAGGCCGAAAATTCGGTTTCAGTTTCGGCTACCATGTTCGGTCAGATTGTATTTATTGCGCTTAAATTATTGCATATTTAATTTCATTCGTTTATATTCAATAAAAATGTTAATGAGGCTTTAATTCTACATATATAAACGAATTAACATAAACAATGTCTCGATAAACATATTTGACTACAGGTAATAAACAAAGAATACACTATTAATGTAATACTTACTAAAAATAAACATATAAAGGTATGTTTGTGAATAAGATCGGTCAAGTGCGAGCAGGAACTATAAAAAATGGTTCCTTATAATTTTTCCATCGAGAACTATTTACCTACTTCATGACGCGTAACATGGGCTATTTTTATACGATACTAGCTTTTCCCGCGAGTACGTCCGCGTGATCTTCCCCTCCTCTTGACCCCCTCAGATAGACATTTTCACATTTATAATATGAGTAAGGAGGACCATTAAGGTCCGGCTACACTTACGCGACTATTCGTTTTCGGATTTCGTGATAATACTACTATTTAAGCTTTAAGATGAATGAGATATTGATATCATTTAGAAATTGATATCATTCGATATGATATATCGATATCATTCGATATCATTTATCGATATCGATATCATTTAGAAATAAAAATGCGCATCTGGTTCTATTAAGATTTTTTTCAAGTAACGTTAACAAAAGCCTATGTTTTATTCCAGAGTGTGATCTATATCTATGTAAATTTACATTCAGATACATTCAGTAGTATTTGGGTGAAAGAGGAACATACATTAACACTGGCTGTACCAAAAATGAGTAACACACAAAAAATATAGTCGTATTGAACACCTCTTTACACGTTTCTTGATCTGTATGTAAAGAAATTTATGTCGCTCAATTTCACCCACTTCTTATTGTTATATCTGTATAAAAATTGGCATATGAGTAACTCTGATGCCGATATAATAATATTATACCATCGAGTGGATCTGATGATGGAACTGGAAGGTGGATCGGAAACCCTGGGACGGCTTCTAGTAAACCCATCGTGTTTGGGCTCATTTGATTTGTATTATCATTATTAAAGTCCTCTTCATATCATCCATTAAAGTGTGTGTTTTTAAACTAATATTTTTGTTTATTTATAAGTAGATACCAATAGTATTTTTTATAATATATAATCAAAAGTGGTGATATCCTAGTGGTTAGGAATCCGCCTTCCTACTCGGGGCGTCCGGCTTCAAATCCCAGGGCGCGCGCTTGACTTTTCGAAGTTATGAGCGTTTTAAGTATTTAAATGTCACTCGCTGTAACGGTGAAGGAAAACATTGTGATATAACCGGGGAGTTTACAAAACTCAAAGGTGTGTGAAGTCTGCCAATCCACACTTGGCCAGCGTACTATGGCCTTAACCTTCTCATTCAGAGAAGAGAAACGTACTCAGTAGTGGGCCGTGATGGGTTGAGATGATAATGATAACATATAATTATCTCCATATATAATTATATATATGAAAAACAATGCGAAGTGCACAACACTTAAAAAGGCCAAGAAAAGAAAATTTACTCGAAATAATCAGTACATAATCAAATAAATTATGAGAATTAATTGAGAAAATTACAAACAAATGTTATGCAATATAATAATTATAAATTATGTAACGTAATGCTACTGGTATTATGGCGATAATTATTATACGTATGTTGTTATTATTTTATTATTAATTGCAGTGTACGTTTTAACCTTTCGTGTTTAAAAGTAAATATTGTAATTTGCGGCTTTACATCGTCTCTTAGCGCAGTATTGTTATTGTTACTGGGATATCATGATATCATTCCTAGCTCGGTTTAAACGTTCGTCTCCCGAAGGGGTGGTCCAGAGTTTGAATTGTACACACAGGTCTAATTTAAAAGTTATGTGCGTCATTATTTCAACCCACAACTGTCCCACTACTGGGCTTGGGTCTCCACTCGCAATGTGAGGGCCATTGTCTATCAAGCTGGCCAAATACGGATTATTCTGGGGTGGTTTGTTTTAATCGTAAATGTTCGGAAAAGTTTAGCAACAGGTAGCGTGGTCGGTAGGTCAGCTACCCATGGCAAAAACTTAGTGTGATATTCCGTTCTTTGGAGGACACTTCGATCAAGAATATATTAGATTTCGTCTTCCATATAAATTTAACACAAAATACTATCCGCATGAATATACATCTTCGTTTAATTATAAACGAACTAAGAAAGAGTTTAAAAATCATTCTATGTTCGACCTAATTGCACCCATTGTACCTAGTAGGTTGATAAATAATTTAAATATACATTGTGGCATTATGAGACGTGTTTATGTGTTGGCTGTTTGAAACGAACTAAACAAAATACCAGCCCGTATTTTATGTGAGCTGGTATGTGTCGAGCCACATTTTTGTGCCTGACTCAACATCTAGTTGTATTATTGATCGAAGGAAGGTCACCTAAAACTGACTAACGTCCCGGTTATTTTCGCAAGACAGCAATTAAAGCTAAAGCGAGCTTAAAGCTTTCTTTACGCCGTATCGAAGCCTTCGGGAGGCACGAGGACATCTTAAAAGAACATAGGAATTGTTTTTTTTAGTATTAAATAGAATTTTATTTATAAACCCTAGGTGAAGGGTTAAAATAAGTAATGAAATTTTAAATGGAAACAGGAATGTTCGGTGAAATAGGATTTTTTTTAAAACTCCGGTGGACACTTAAAAAGATATTTTGTTAGTTAATAAAATATTAACTAACACAATATTTTCAAATAAATAGTTTTTACATATTTTGGACGTTTGAAAATTATTTCGTAATTAAATTCGTTTACGAAATATTAAACTGTAAAGAGCATTTTTCGATAAACAAATCTAAAAATGTTTATTTCACACTGGTGAAGTCATGAAATAAGGAAGACATAAATAATATATATATTAGAATAATAAGAATATTAAATAGTTTAATATTAAACTTGTTTACATAATACGTATTTAGACCGGTTAAACTTTGACCTGACACTTGTTTGTTTATAATAGAAAAAACCATGTACTGTGACATAGGTTCTTGTGTCAAAAATACTCTTGTTAAATATGTTCTCAATATTCATAATATGAATAAAAAGAATTATAATATATATTAAGGTGACAGAACATAATTAATATCTGTTCATAGACTTTTATTGAAAAAAAAAATACTCACATTTGGGCTGTCTAGCAACTTGTCCTTTTCGCCGTCTCTCGAACAATCGATTGATAATTGCATCTTTACGTTCATTAAAGTCAATATCGTCCGTAAATTTATTATTAAGTCCTTCACACTCTGAAAAATTTACCTCAAACGTCGACGTATCTATATCACCCTTTTTTAATCTATTGTTTGACAGATCTCGTAATTCCCGCTCTCCCGAATTGCCATTTGAATATTGTCGCCCTGTCACACGACTCCAGATTTGCACTAAGTCTTTCATTTTTTTAACATATTCTGTCACAAATTGTCACAATCACAACCTTTATTCAGTCTTGTCAAACACGTTGTGAAGACGGTTCTAGTAGCGTTTTAACGATAATATGTTTTTAATTACACTAGTAATAGCCACTTCGGACAATCTAAATAAAAAAATTATTCAATGTCACAAAAATTCGACTCTTATTCTAAATTTAAAATGTCTATTAAATTCTAGATTAATTCCAATAAACACTGCTTTAATGTGTAACAATCCATACAAGATCGCAATAAGACACGTCTGTAAGAAAGTGTTATCGTTGCTTGTTTAGTGAAAAAAGAAACAAATATGACATTCGTATTTCAAATTGCGCGCGTTTTCACGTACAGCGAACGTCGCACGGAGCGAATTATGCAGAACAAGGCTGCATCAGTCGGTGTCAGACCTCAGACAATCTAATGAGAAGTGTTCATTTTCTTGCGCTATATATAAAATTTTGCAACACACACGTGCGCGTGTCTTATGCGTGAATGTGTGCGTAGGGTCAAACCGGAGCCTATAGCTTAACCACAGATTATAGGCAAATTAAAATAAATTAAGTCAAGTTTTGATGAATGGAAACAGTGTAATATTTTCCGTTCTTTTTATGCGTAGGTTTTTTTGTGTACGTAATGCTTTTGTAAACTTTTTTGTAATGCGTCACATGATAAATAAAAAGATTCTAAATATATCTGATTAGTTTATACGTAATATACTTACTTATTTGCTATAGTAAAAATATCAAAACCAACTTAAAAAAATGTATAAATTTAAGAATACTGATTAAAATATTTTATTCCCAATTTCTTTTGAGTATTTATCTAAATACAATACTTATCAAGAGATTCTCTGCCGAGACACAAATGTAGACAGAAGATTTAAACTACAAAACACAGTATATACTATTATACGTGTACGTAACAAAAATTTATTAAAAATATGTTTCGCAACAAATCAAAAAATGACCTCCGCAAACTTTTTCGTTTGAATTTTTATGGTAAGATTGGTGTTACAATTCATATTATTTTTTATTCCACGTTACTTTACACTGTCTATACATCCAGTACATATTGTTATTGTATCTATATTGGTTTAAAAAAAATATCCGTTAAGAATATAAAACATTAAATTTGAATGATACACAATAAGAACGTTTAAGATCGTATGCACTGTCCGTCCGATGAACAGATCCGATAGATTAGTCCGGCAGCACAAGCAAGCTACATATTGTGATAACGTAAGTACAATTTAAAATAAACGGAGAGCTTGAAAAGGTTTTATTACAAAAACATAATTTAAAATAAATGCCTTTAGTATGAATTTATATCAAATTATATTTGTAGATACTTAAATTGAATTAAAATGTTGTGTAACAAACGCTGATAAAATCCAACAAAGTTCAGTTCAGTACTAATACTAGTGTCTGAAACGTGACGTAGAAATAATTAAGGAAAGTAAGTATGTATATAGGTAATGCAAGTATATAGGTGTTTAATTGCCGTATGCGTGCGTTTGCTTTGTAGTCTTCTAAACGTTTATTTATTCGTCCTTTACATAAAGTTTATTTAAAATTTGCTACATTAATAGACTAACTTAAATAAATAATATTGTATAAATTAATTATTAATTATAGGTTTTCTAAATGTGTATCGATAGGCCTATATATTTTAACAGACAACAAAAAATAATAAACTTTAAGTGGGGCTAAAAACTCAATATTTCTGCACACGTAACAGGCAACACTCTAGGTTACCTTGTAATAAATCTACGATCTGTCTTTCTCTCACTCATTAATTTAAATCTCGAATAAAATAAAATGCCGGATAGAATGCCGTAAAATTATAATGAACACGGTGCTTTATAGTAGATTGAATAAAGGTGCATAATTATGCGATATTAATTGTCTGTTGACGTACGCATTATTCACAAGAAACTTATAATAAAGTAGTAATTGTATTAATAACATAGATATCGATGACGTGTTCGAAATGGGAAATAGGCTAATGACGTCATATGCTTCGACGTCTGTCATTTCGTGGTTTTCCACCAGATATAAGATACGTAAAAATGATTATAGGTGGTATCTCACCACCAAATGAAGCGTATATCGCCCGATAGCTTGTATCGATTGTAAGTAATAAATAATGAATATGTGATAGTGTTGGTGTGGTGGTAGACCGCCGTGGCATCACAAAATGGGTTCTGCGGAAGACCAGCGCTGGTTGATCTTGGACTCCAGCGTAATGCTGAGCAGTGTCCGTCTCGTAGGAATATATATACATAGTTTTCAATTTTATTTTTCATATTGTTATGTATTGTTTCGCTTTTTATAGGACTATAATTGTAAGCGTATTCCTTACGATAAAATGACCTTTCTTTCAAAGCGATGGGCAAAGTCAAGCTACAGCGGGCGGTCGGTAGGAGGATCAGTGACTCCGTGCCCTTCAAAGGACAAAAGCGCTCAAGAAATAATGGCGGTTACTCTTTTTCTTGCCTATCATCTTGCTTATCACACCCTGGCACTACCATGGACGCCGTCGGGTGATGAGCCTTTTGTATTGTATTATGTTTATGTGAGAAATACGACATAGATTTTAATCACTGACTCATTAATTCACTTATAACGTACATATTTTTAACGTAGTAGCTCGTGTACAATGAGTTATGTATGTGTGTGTATGAGTATGTTAAATGACTCGTACATATTTATATCCTTACAGTGTATCGTACAGACGTCTCTCAGATTCCTAGGATAACTGATTCACTTGGAGAATTCACTGAAATGCTTGATTTGTTTTTCAAAAAATTCCAGCAGTCGCTAGTATGTACTATAGTGGAATTGATATTCACATAGACGAATAAAAAATGTCTGTTAACCGTTAGGAAAAGTACCACTTAATCTCTTGACAGGCCGGTTGGTCTAGTGGTTACTGAACGTGACTAGTACGCCGAAATTCGTGGGTTCGATTCCCACCCAGGACAAACTTTTCCGTGATGAGCAGGAATGTTTGTTCTATGTGTCTGGGTGTTTATATCTATGTAAGTATGTATATAAAACTATATATGTATGTTTATCAGTAGATTGATCACCATACTACAAGCTAACGCTTAGTTTGGGATCAGATGGCCGTGTGTGAGTTGTCCAAAGATATTTATTTACATATATTTACTTAATCTCTTTAAGATCTAATCCTACCATCAACAATTACAATTTTAGGTTAGGTTGCTAATAGCCGGACGGACGGACAGACATGGTGAAGCTATAGACTCTAATGGACTAGTGCCCTAAAAATTATTACTACATAATCCTGCATAACGTTAATGATAAGATTGAAATAATTGCATTCATTTAATCATTTTTAATAGTATTTATTTAATTTACAATGTATGTTTGTATATTCGTTTGCAAGGTTAATTAGAACCACTTCATCTTAGACTATGTAGCTGAAATTTTACATAAACCTTCCGTTCTGAAGACAATGCATTTTTACGTTCCGTACGTTCCGTATTCACACCAGACAAGGGACTCCTGAATGGTTAATATTGTAGTTAAGAATTTTATGTATTTCTTTGTCTTCTTCTATAATTAAAGTATATGTTTTTAAGTATCTAAAACAAGTTTATTTTAATGCTCCATTAATCCATCTATAAACATCTGTCCCCTACTGTGGAGGTCAAGGTTTGAATTTTGTTTTATACAGGTTTTTTTTATGTGACAGGCAGGCAAACGGGCTGATGGGTCACCTGATGGTAAGTGATCACCGCCGCCCATGGACGTTAACAACAGCAGTCGGATGTGGTACTAACGCGTTGTCTGTCAGGAAGGAAGTAATAGCTCCCATACGCGGGGAAGATAAAGATCAAGAGAACGGAGATCAAGAGAAGATCAAAGGTACATTACTGAAGGAACTAGAATCGATCACGACGGCTACTGATCCCAGTTACACCAAGAACATACCACTTCAGGACGGGTCACAGAAGAAGAATTGAGAGGGGAAGTAAAAGAGGAGAACTGGCTCTCAAGCCCCCAGCTGGAACACAACGAATCGTTTGGTGGCTGATTCAAGCCAGTGGATGGTAACTAGCCAGACGGGCTTCATAAATAGATAAAAATCCTTCCGTGAAGCCCTACCAACCTAATAGGCCAGCATGGGATTGGGGTTAGTATTCAAAGCCGCCTCAATACGGCAAAAATGGCTTATATGGCATTTACAGTTATTTACCCATCTAAAAGATTTTGTGTAAAACATTAAATTACTTTGTTAATTTATTTAGAACAAGGTCGCAATACTGCCCCTTATTAGACTCTTAATAAACTAAACGTATAAATAACTAGTTATTTAAAAATATGATGACCGAATATTCTTCCTTGCTAAACTCCAACAAAGTCTCAAAGAAATGATGTATAGTGTTTCTGAGGAAGTAGGTTACAGTGGCCAGTAAAACATTAGGAGCGTAACGGAACTGGCGGATAAATCTATGTTTTACAACCGTTATTTTGATGTTCTACAATGAAAGATTTGTGTTTAATAATTTCATTGCATACTTTGATCTAAAGCGGTTACAGTGTTCATAATTATAATATATGTATGTTATCTGCAATTATGACTATGTCACAGATGTCATAGAAACCTCAATTCGCGTTATTACAAACTCAAAAGTAATTTCTTGATGTCTTGAAAAGGACTTAACTTCTAAATTTCAAACTATTCAAACATTTAAATCTGACTAGAGTTCAATTTAGAATTTATTAACATTTGCGTTATCTGATTCAGTTAAGCCCTTTTCGAGTAATCGGAGTACAAAAAAACACTGAAACATAAAACCTTTTTTATTTCGGTTAAAAATCAGACTACTCAATACTATAAATGTGCTTAAACTGCAAAATTATTTTTGATTGTTTGACAACTATTGGTTCCGCCTTCTTCGTTCTCCCACTGCCCTAAGGTTGACTGGCAGAGAATGCTTTTAGCATTAAGTCCGCCTTTTGTTCCTTATATATGGTACAATAAAGAATAAATAAATAAATAAATAAACTATACTAACTGGCTTCGCTTCGCTTCGGTAAAGCTAAGGATTGTTAGACAAGATTATATAAATTGGTATATTAACCGATTTAAATAAACCAAAAGCGTCTAAATCGGATCAGCTATCTCTAAGTTTTGCACGTATGAAGGCGCGGAGTTCCAGACAATTAGACAAGAAATTTAAACATCATTGTTTTGGATCTCCTTTACAAAAAAAAAAAAACCTTTCAAAAACCTCCAATTTCCCCCAAATATCTTCCATTTACAGACAGCGGTCTCTTAGGGTTTTATTGTATGTATAGAACCAATAGAAAATAAAATCCAAGCCAATGCCGCTGAAGGTGAGAGCTGACCCAGACCATAGTAATTACTAAAGATATTTTAAATGGAAAATTATGCTCAGTTGATACCTCCGTGATGACGTAGGTATTTCAATAAATTTCTACTGGGTTTTTCAGTAATCTATTGACCTGAGTCATAATTTATCAGGATAGTTTTGACTATGTCGAAGGGACTACTATGTACGATGTTCCTTTAAAATAAAAAAAGGAAAGCATGAAAGTGTAGCATCTTCATTAGTGCTGGTATCGTGAAATAGTCTTCGTCGTCTGTATATTAAAAGTTACGTTAGATAATAGAATCAGCAACCACTTAACTTTCTTCATGATTAAAGCATCAGGGCTGGAACATCGTGATGGAATATGTTCCTTAATCATGAGCACCCCTATAAAGCATTGCTGCGAATTTATATAAGAAGGCTGAGGGTTTAGGGCAGCAAATAAGCTTACGGCACTAGTTTTGGCTACTAACTCCTTCACCGATCCGCATTGGAGCAGCCTAGTGGAGTATGCTCTATACTCTGTATAAATCCCTCCTTGTCTAAGATATATCAATCTCACAACCAATCTTTTAAAATTCAAG
This sequence comes from Asbolis capucinus, assembly GCA_018249125.1. NCBI lineage: Eukaryota > Metazoa > Arthropoda > Insecta > Lepidoptera > Hesperiidae > Asbolis > Asbolis capucinus. Next base: position 10,031 of record DWJZ01001138.1, on the reverse strand, counting down.
GCCGTTTAGAACGGTGAAAATTTAGGGAGAACTATGAATACTGGAGAGATGGTGGAATCTCTAAGCTATTACTGCTATCATGGTTCTTAACCAAGTGTATAGCAGTGCAACCGTCATGGGTTATTGATGATGCTAATTGCGCCCGATGAAATCTTTAGAATGCATAAATTGCAGTTGCTTCTAGAAACCACGAAATATCACGAAGTATAGTATCAATTTACGCGCCAATGCATTTTCTGTAATAATATAATAATGAGACCACGTCCTACTAACAATCTTGCTTCGTAGATTGGATATTGAATTCGAAGAGATTAAATTAGATGCCTATAGCCTTCTGACTTGTATGGATCCGAAGTGGTTAACCGAGTTAAGCAATTGCTGATGCAGTCATATGTGGCCAACCACATATGAACAGGGATGGCAGAAAATTTGGAAGGGTTTCCGTGCTTCTAAAGGTCAAACCTCGGAGATTGGGTTTGCCTTCTCCTCCATCCGCCATCTTCACCCAAATCGATCTAGCAAGCACAATGCCGCTCTTAAAACCGCATCTTAGTACAATGGTAGTTAGTGGTTTTAAGGGACTTTATTTTGAATGTGGCAGTAAAAAATGCAGACAGGCCATTCGATACCTAACGCATTTGCGCTAATCGATGCAGAACAGTTAGTTGAAGTTCGAACGGTATAAAGGAATTGGAACCATTCAAATATGATTCTTATACCATGCTGCTTACAGTTGAACTTTCAGTAGGTTTAGAGTTGACCGTAAGTGTATGCCGTATTTACTCATCTCGTCTTTTGCATTGAAAACCAAACCATAATTAGCGCACAATAAAGTTCACTTTAGTGTTAATTAGATCAGAGGGTCGCTAACACAGTCTACAACTACGTGATATATTATTAACTACTACCAAGCCTATGTCCAAGAGTGTATGTTGAAACGCTGATGTATGGTATTATTGGGGAAAGAGAAGGATCATCAAGGAGAAGTTGAAGAATGCGCCATGATTAGTTTTATTCAAAACTTTGCTGTATAATAAACTAGGTGCCTCCGCAATTTCACCCGCGTTCATTTTAGAAAAAATGTTCTAGACTAAAAAGAAGGATAGTGTCTCCCGTTTTTGTATTGTCTTAGCGTTCATAGCATGCGGCTTGTTTCGATTGTAAGCAATCGAAAAAGTTAAGCAACAGTGGTTGGTATGAGGATAGGTGACCGCTAGTTGCAAAAATTTCATGTACGCTTCACTGCTTCAGAGCTTTCGATCCCGAGTGTTGTCGCTAGAGGGCAATCTTTAAGCCGTGTCGAAGTCCTTCGAGAAGCATAAAAACTTGTGACACTTGGGTTGTCCACCGCATTGGAACAGCGTGGTGGAGCATGCTCTAGGCCTCCTCAGAATGAAGCTATTGGTCTTAGCATAAAGTTATATAGCCTATAGTCTTTTTTGATAAATGGACCATCCAAAGAAACAAACAAACTGTTCACTTTTATAATATTAGAACAGGTCACAAATATTGTTCGGTAAATTAATCACGAGGTATTTAATATAAGGTTGATTAGACTAATGTTTTACTAGAAACCTGTCCTTAAATAAACCGTCGTCGGAGCTGGCATCGAGCTGGTGTAATGTTTTTTTAAAACAATCTACCCTAAATCTGGGGCAAACCCACCATCGTAAACCGACTGACGCAGAAACTGATAACGAAACGACATTTTGATTGATTATTTAGAGTTTATGTATATTAATGTCATTTTAATTGATTATATGCTTATGTTGTTGAAAACAAACACTTTAGGGAAGATCCGCGTTGATAAGCCTACAGGTCCGAGTGATGTGTCAGCTAGGAAACTGTATCGGCCTTTGCGTAAGGATTAATACCTTTTAGTTAAAGCCCGTCTGGCTGGTTATCATGGACTTGCTTAAATGAGCCGTCAAACGATTCGTTGTGGTCTGGCTGGGGGCTTGAGAGCCAGTTCTTCTCTTTTTCTCCCCGTTCAGTCATCCTCCCCCCATTTTTTTTTGTCACCCATCCTGAAGTTCTAGCCGTCAAACGATTCGCTGTTCTCTGACTTGAGCTTGAGAGCAAGTTTTCCCCTTTTTCTCCCCATTCAGTCATCTTCCTCCCATTTTTCTTCTGTCACCCATCCTGAAGATGTTGGTGTATCTGGTTGCTGTCGTTATTGATCCCAGTTGCTTTAGCAATATACACTCCATTGCCTTTTTCTCTTACCCGGGTATGCGTTACTTCCTTCCTAGTAGGCAGTGCGTTAGTAATACCCCATTCTATTGATATTAATGTCCGAATTAAAATTTGTAGGGATGAGAAAAGAATACCATAGATGTAGACATTCTTTAGGTGTGTCATTATTTGTGGCATATCCTTTTAACGATACTATGTTTTCCGAACTGCATCAAGGGCAAGTTACCAGTAATATGTAAATTTTATTATATTTCCTTTTTCGTTCCGGAAGACATTCTGTTACGACAATAAAAACCGCAGAGATCAAAGGTTAAGGTTGTAGGAGTGGCCTGGACAAGCGAGGATGGGTAACCTTGTCACACCTTGGAGGGTGTCACCCATTTATGGTGCAATGACCACGGGTCTCTCCTGATACTGAGGTCTAGAGCATAATCCATCCTGGTCTAATGCAAATTGATAAAGGAGCTTAGTGGTCTCAATAATCAAATGTATTTATACCACGTAAGCCTAGTGCTTTGAGCGTTGGTCTCCCGAACGGGAGGTCCTGCGTTCTAACCCTACGGCGCACACCTCTAACTTCAAAAGTTATGTGCGTGTCAGAAGTCGATTATCACTTGCTACGAAGAAGGAAAATATCGTGAGGATGAGGAAACGTGCACTCCTGAGAGTTCTTGAAGGTGTGTGAAGTCCACCAATCCGCACTTGGCCGACATTGTGAGATGAACCTGAGCCCAGTAGCGGAACAGTTATGGGATGCAATGATGATGATGATGTATACCGCACGAAGACCTCCGACGGTTTTACATGCCCTCTGAAGTATAAAATTTTTGCCACTAGCGGTCACCCATCTTCCTACCGACGGCATCCTGCGTTTATAAACTTTTATGTTCGCCTACAATCGAAACAAGTCGCTAGGCTAAGCTTCCACTTTCCACAAGTAAGATATGCCGGAGTTATGTTGGGACCAATACATTCATATAATTAGGGAGGGTTATTGAGTGACCTGCAGGTCCTGTAGTTGTCGTAATGATCCAGCATTATAGCGCTCTTGTAACTTTGATCTCATAGTCTACTTTGCTTCATTAGGTTAGATACTGAACAAGATACAGGTTGTTCTGCAAGTCTCTATTAATGTAAACTATTACTACAAGAGAACTGGCTCAAGTAAAAGGTTATACAGCACACCTGGCCTTACAAATAGTACATTAAGTTACAAGTATACAATGATCAATGTACACGCGAGTCATAAGAAGTTTTTCAACACACTTGCGAGAGGAAAGTATGATGTTTTTTCTCCACTTGAAGACATCAAAACGGCAAAAATGTTACCAAATATTTAAGGAAAAGGGCCGCGCTAGACAGTTGACAGATGACAAATAAGACAAGGAGAAAATCGACAATTAGGCAACACTAAAACCATGCGCGAATACACGGGGAGAGGTAGTTAAAAACGACAAAATGCTTAGTCATGAAATGATTAATTAAATAGTAATGTCTATAAATGAAATATTTTACTATTAACAGAACTGTCGTCACTTCACTTCGAAAAAAAAATCGCTTAAAATAACAACGCTTTAATTTCACCCGTTATGCTTTGAAAATTAAGTTGCGTACCATGAAAATTCTTTTTATTTTCCGGGGTAATAAATGCCAACCCTAGATTCGAAAGAATTTTCGAAATTGATCTAGGTATATAGTATATTTTTTAATTAATCCATTACAAACAAACAACACTTATAATGTGTAATATATGCTGCTTCGTAAAAACAATGTGCCTAACAATCTAAACACACTGTATAATAATCAAATTACTTATATAACAAGGCTATTAATTTGTTTAAACACTAATAGAGCCTTAATATGTATCTAATAACATATAACAACATATAATTATGAAAAATAATAGTAAATAATGGGTACTCACGGTTAAAAGTTAACATCATGGTGAAGAGCCGCTGATATATAACCTTGTAGTTTTGCAACAAAATATTTCTCTTATTTAAAAAAAATATATTTTTAAAATAAAAAAATAATCACTTTATGAATGTATTACTTTATAAAAAAGATAATAGAGGTATTTATATACTTAATATTTTATACAAATATTATTGTTAAATTTATAATTTTTAAATATTGATTATTATGATCTCTTATTTGGGCACTTGGTTTTTAGAACTCTGTTAATCATTATGTTATTGGTTTTTTAACGAAATTGTTATTGTTATTAAACAAAATTGTTCCAACACTTATAGCACTGGCAGCTGGAGATCTGTAACAAATAAATTTATATAAATTGAAAATTAGTCTGGGTTCATAATATAGTTAAAATAAAATTGTAACTGATCGATTTCTCTACGTGGAACTATAGAGTTCACGGAACTGTCGGGAGTATAAACTTGTTAAAAACTTTTTTTTTAATATTTTTCTTTTTTTTATCTTCGCGTTAACTTTGACAGTTTGACTGAATTCAGTGTGAATTTTACTGTGTGATATAGTAGATAAACTCAGTAAAAACACCCTTTTCTGGAATCAGATTTCGACGCATTACTGAATATTATGAATAAAAATGAGGTGCTTAGATTTTTTAATTTTTATTAATTCCTATATTAATATGTGACATAGCTTAAAAATAATAAAAAAAAAACAAAAAAAAAATTAACCTACTTTAATTTGTATGCGTTGGAGTTGGACACAGCGCTCAATATCACATATTTATCAATTGGTTAAAAGTCAAAACGTATATTAAAAATCAATTTCATTGCTAATTGAAAATAAACTAGATTACAGCGATAATAAATTGTGTTAAATTATGTGGTTTAAAGTAGGTTTAAGTTTTTATTAATAGACTAGCTGTACCCGGCGTGCATTGGTATGTATTAACTCATCTACCTTGTGTCTGTTCGATATAATTTTGGTACCAAAACCTTTTTCAGATAATTCTTAAGAAAGTTGCTAAATACATCTGTACTCTCTTTCCTACCATAACAGAGTCTATAAAGGACAAACAAACTCACAAACAAACATTCATTTAGACTTTTATTGACTTATACAATTGCTTATATATAAAAGATGCTTACACACTAATTTCTCGCTGTAGGATTCATCGCAAATAATACCCACAGCGGGAAAATAAATATTACCTCTCATATAAATAAGAATTCGCTGGAAAATGAACCCGGATGCACGTACTCGCCAGCAGGATTAGTGTAATAAAATTGTATATTAACTAGTTACTTTTTTGTTTACATCGTAAATATAAGGCTACCGATAAAACTGTGCTAAGAGTTGATGTTAAGTACACCAGTCATAATATCGTATGACAAATATGTATGTACACATCATTTTTGAAACATTTATTTATTTGTGGGGAATAGGCTCCGAAACTATTGTGCCGATTTGAAAAAATCCTTTACCATTAGAATTCTACATTATCCGTAATGAGCATACGCTATAAAATATTTTCAAAAGTGTAAGGGGTATGAAAACATCAGTAATGTAACCCAACGTACGAAAAAAATATCCAAAAAAATCCTTATATCGCGTACGCCTCGCAGTGAAAAATATTGATAATAGCGCAAAGTGATGTACTACACTTTTATAAAGGATATCGATATCTACAAATACGTAAACGGAACTTTACTGTTAGTGACATCTAACTGTTACAGTTTTGTCACAATAACTTCTTTTTTCCGACGCGAACTGAGGAAAGTAATAGGTAAATTAATAACTATTGCACCGACTTCGAAAAAATTTTCGGCGATATGTACTATGGAATGTCAAAAGAAATTATCATCCATCTAAATAAACAGGATCTTTTCTAGTAATCGAATTTGGGAAAAAAAAAATCTTAGGCACATTTTATTCCCAAGTGAATTGAAGGCAGATACTAGTATTTTTAAATACTTTTATTAAAATATAATATACTTCCAGCTAAATAATAAAAAAATTAAAATTAATAACTTAATTAACAAAATTTATATATTTATATAGAAAGTATATAAAGAAAATAAAATTAAATTCTTAACTTAAACTGAACTAAACTAAAATTATATTTGAAAGAAATCTAAACATCCTACCTGGCGCGTTGTACCAAGAATGCTGGCAGCATTATCCCGCTGAACCGCTAAACTATTTCTTTGAACGAAATAACTTCCAGATAATTTGAATTATTTATGATTTCTCTCAATTACACACAATGTATTATTAATAGGTCAGTTAATCAATTCATGGTTGGCAAGGAAACATGATTCTGTGGTTTCACAATAATATTCTATTGCCATTTTTGCAAGATTTTATTTAACTTACAGTGTATGTTTTATGTTAGTATTTTAGTATATGTATTTGTTTTTTTACGGGTTAAATCGTGCAAGCTTATAGACCCTATCCTATTACACTCCCGAGTTGGACTTTTGCATACTGCTTTAATTCTGATAACATAATAACAATGCATTTTTGTGAAAAGCATGACCTGATACTACATTCAGGATTGGCACCAGACAAGAAAATTCCTCAACAGTTACCAATACAGTTATGGTATTTTGTGTATTTCTTTGTATTACGGATCTACAATTAAAGCTTGTGGTGTTAAATATTTTAATAATAATAAACCATGTTATTAAATAATGGAGAAAGAAATTCAAAGGGTAAATTATTGATAGAAATTTGCTTCAAAAATCAGTTTTAAATTGTTATCAGTTTTTTCAAGAAAAAACCGAAACGGAAATGGACCTGGCTTCATCCTGGCGGAATCGTATGAAATGAAATTGACTTTATTCTAACGAGAGATAAGAGAATGATACAGACCTATGACGTCATACTATTTTCCATCCTACCGATCATCGGCTAGTTAGAGCGTCTCAACTCAACACATTGCTTCACGAAGAAAGTTTGGAAAATATAGGACCGGTGCCTTTACAACTGAGGATATTATAGAAATCTTAAACACAATTCCTCTAGTCAAATACAGGAAATAGACTATAAAATATGGAACCACCATACAACACTTTAAGAACTATAATCAAAAAATGCTACACACCGCTACCGAAACCAAAAAATGTTAAAGCATCATTCATGTCGAGAGACATAGAAAACCTGGTTAAAGAAAGAACATTACCCGCAGAAAAAAAACAAAAAAGTTCAATAGAAAAGAAAAGACTTATAAACCCATACAAAATAATTAAAAATAAATTTGAACATGCTAGAAAGGAACGTAGATACAGAATAATAGAGGAAGAGCTAAAGAAAAGATCGTCTGTTAAAAAGGCTTATAAAAGACTAAATAGAAATAAAACTTGGATTCCGACATTAAAAGATAAACACAATCACTAATATCAAATCGAAAAGAGCTAAGTACTTAAAATAGCCACACAATTCTACGAGCAGTTGAATAAGAGCCTACATACAAAGAACAAAATACTATGACAAGCAGGATATAGTACCACTGTTCTTATAATGCGAAATTAGATACATCATCATAACCAATGAAAAGCCCAATATTTAATTTCCAACGACATTCTCAAAGCCATTATTGAACCTTTATTTTGTTTAAAATATTTAGTCGACTTCTTATAGATGAGTCAATTCCATTAGACTGGGAAACCGCTATTATAATCTTGTTATACAAGTAAGCTGGCTCATCCGACATTAGAAATTACCGCCCGATAATCCTACTACAAACTTTATATACGGTATTTACAAATTTAATTCTTAGGAGAATAATGAAACCATAAAACGAAAGCCAACCACGTGAACAAGCTGGATTCAGTACTGGTTACTCTACCATCGAACACATATTCACTCTAACTCAAGTAATCGAAAAATACACGGAATATACATAGTAAGACTGTCTACATAGCGTTTGTAGACTACACAAAGGCCTTTGACTCTATCACACACGAATCCCTGTGGATATTGCTTGAAGAAGAACTGTCAGAAATAAACTGCAAACTTTTCAACGATAGACGGAAAGAAACATGCTAGGACTAACGTTCAAACATAGGAAAAGAAATATAGAGATAAAAAAACGACAAAGGTAGATACTGCTGAACTGGCATGCAAATTGAAATGGAGATGGGCAGGTCACGTCACTAGAACCACAGATGAATGGTGGAGCGAAAGACTTCTTTATTACAGTCCTCACGACAACTGCCCCGCGTCGGTCGAACGTATCGCCGCTGGTGTGACGGCATAATGGAGGTCACTGGCGACACCTGGACCAGGCTTGCATGCAACCGATCAACCTGGCGTGAGATGGAAAAGGCCTTTACCCATAAATAGGTTTCCGACAAAAATATATTTATTATAACGTTTCAACATACTAAATTATATAGCTTTTAAATAATTAATAAAAATAAATTATTGTATGTATGAATCAAATAATTAACATGTGCAATCATAAATTTAATTGATAATAATGTATTTTATTGTAATTAATTTCAATTTATTTTATTTTACAATTACAATTAATTAATAGTATGTAAATCAATTTATTGTATAATTTTGGGAAATAAAGGTTCTTTATTTTTTTTATTATTTATTTATTAAATTCCTAATATTCTTAAAGATTCAACCTCGTGTCAATTCTATATAAGTATGTTAGGCCATTTAAATAACGAAACATACCAATCTAGTCACTCCTTTTTGGTCCTTATCCTTGAATAATATTTGTTTAATTTGATTGTAGCCAAAATCAAATACAAAATTAGTATAATGTTTTATCATTTTTTTGTCGTGGAAGCGATATAAATACTTCCTCAATAATATATATACCTAGGTTTCGTCCTCGGCTTCGCTCGATGGTAGGTACATTGATATAAAATAGCCTATGTGTTATTCGTGACTACAATCTATCTTTGTGACAAATTTCATTCAGAGTGGTTCAGTAGTTTTTGCGTGAAGGAGTTACAAACATCCATCCTTCCTCATACACTTTCGCATTTATAATACTTGTAGGATAGGCCTCGTTAAGAACTATTAAGAAGAAAAATCTTATAAAAGGCCTAATATAATTTGTACTAATATTATAAATTTTAATAATAATTAAAAATTCAGTCAAAATTTTGAGGCTATGTGATTGGTCGGTTTAAAATTGCGGAAAGTTACGGATATTAGTCGGTACAGAGGTACGAGTATATAACTTCGAGTGGTCCAATATTTGGGCAGAACAATTCGATCTAGTATTACATTGTGATTCGGTGTGAGGTGTCCCGGGTTAAATTCTCGGTCAACGTAGGCGTGTATGTTTAATGAAATTTTGTGGATTGATTTTATGACAGAAAACGGCTTTATTTCCGTGGGATAAAAGGTAAATATTTGTATGGAGAATCGGAAACCATTAAACTGAGTTAGATACAATTGGGTGCTATTGTAGATTATACGATGAGGTAACTTTTAGGATACTTTTTACTTAGACAACGGTTTTATTCCCATGGGATAACAAGTAATGTTAATAATTTATGATACAACGTTTGCCGTGTCAGCTAATTTATTGTATAAAAATAAAGTAGTGCTAACATACTTTAATAGTGTAAAAATTTCAGTTAAGAACAATTGCTGTTCAAAAATGGTTTTAAACACGGTGCGCCTTTGAATAAGTTTCGGCAATGTCTCAAGAAATATAAAATGCTTTTCATGATTTTCAAACCTATATTTATTTATTTATTTAAACTTCATTGACCACTATAATTATTGCGGTACAATTGGCGAGCTTAATGCATAAATCATTATCTACCGGCTAACCAGTAGGCCAAACAGATATATACGAAAAGCGGTATGGTGCGAGTATCACCTAGTATAGAAGAGTAGCTCGTATCTACTACCTTATATAAACTAAATAT
>DWJZ01001137.1:0-25240 GCA_018249125.1 Asbolis capucinus | reverse complement strand
AATAGAAAGAATGAGTCTTTAGGAAGGTTTAGGTATTTAATTTATCATACTTTTATGTAAATTAACAGAAATGCGGCGATAAACGTTGAAAAGATCTCGTCAACTGGGAGCGTTCCACGATAGCATATCTCTATCTCTTACGGTTGACTTACAATAACCACTTTAATTTTCAAATTCTTAATATAAAAAATTACGTTATTTTCAAAGTTATTTTCTTTAGTTGAGTATTAATCCTTATCCAAATGAATATATTAGTTAGCCTAGGCATTTAATGCAGATCAAAGCTGTCTTTTACACTATATCAATCAGATGGGTAATTTTTGAGATATTGTCGTTTGAAGTAATTAGCAGCAACACATTTAAAGCTCTGCGAGACAGCGTTCTTTCCTTGAATTGCCTACGGCGCAGCGAGTCCTTCCCTCTGCTCCGCAGCGCTCGATCGTCTGCTCGTGCTGTATGAATTGTAACGCACCGCCGTAGTAAATAGACTTATTGTTGCTGTTGTTCGGCTTTCGGCATTAAATCTTGATATTGTTCAAAATACACGAAGCTGCGGGCGGCATATTTAACAATATGTCGCAAACCTACGTCTGCCGGGTCAGCTAGCATATTATAAAACAAAGTGTTCACATGGCGTTTGTATATCTATCTGTATGAGGACTGAACAGTTGAACTCAAATATGTACTGAACTTATTTTCATACGATTTTTACAAATAGACGAAAAGATGAGGACGGAAGGACGGATTAGTGGAAATAATGTAGTTGCAGGTGCCTTGACTTGAGTCTTATAATGGTTGAGACTCCTGTTGCAGAGGCTTTACTGTACACCATGTACAATGAAACTACGACAATTTCGTCCCCGTGTTCCTGCTCGTGCACACTCCACACACACCCTGGTATCCTAAACCTAAACGAGTACGACGTCCGAAACAAACACTAGCACTGCTGTAAGAATAAACTTCAGTACATAATGTTAATTCAATGTTATGTCATTTTATTCTTTGTCTATTCATAAGTTACCAAAAGCCTTGTGTTTCAAGGGTTAAAACCCGAACAAACAAGCAGGCCGGGCCTGTAACCAGTAACTCTGTGCCCTGGCAGCGACCGGCCGGCCACCAGAAGCAACGGATGTGCTTATAACAAGACAAGAGAGGAGAGTGCATCGTATTGGCGCGGGCCAGCTGACAATCTCTTACAAGATGAGGCAACAGGAATACTGATAGCACAGAGCAGGAAACGTGCAGAGAGCGAGCTTTGTTATCTTAGATCTTATTTTTCTCACGATATTGGCCGCGTTGATCATTCATCAGCCGGAACAAAATACGCGTGTTTGGACAATAATAAGCACGTTACAGTAAATAACAAAAGATAATAATGAACGTGAACTACAACGTGAATGCTTAAATATACGCCCTGCTCCGCGTCATCAAATGCGAGTACATTCGTGTACAAAACATTTTTCAACAAATAAAATATTTGTGATAGAAAAAGTATCAGAAATAATAAAATATTTAAATATTAGAAATTACTACAATGATGAGCGTGGCATGGTCCATTTTAGGGTTCCCAAATCAACTATGTTTTCTTGAGGCGGCGAGCTGTCGGCGTCGGCGGGTGGTTGGTCGCTCGTCGCCGCCACGCCGCGCCGCGCCGAGCCATGCCGCGCCGAGCCACGTCGCGCCGCCATTAGCGCCGACACGACGACAACACGTCACTGATCTACCGAGGACTGTGTATAACTTATTTCTAAATGAATATCATGTGGACTATGTCAAAGCTAGTTAAAAGTTATAAAACTAACTATTCTGGACCATCTTTACTGGACAGGCCAATTTCTTTTCGGTTTATGTTCGGGCCAATCCCTAGTTTAAAAGGAAATGTATTGGAAAGGTATATAATGCGGAAAAACAAACGCCTAGTTTAAACTGCACCAAATATAATTTTGAACTAGCATTAGTTAGGGGTCGGACCAAGCTACGGTAGGCCGCAGTGCGCGAGGGTGTGGTCGCCCCACAGCGAGCGCGCGACTCGGATCCGGTGCCACTTGAAGAGTCTCGGCTCAAGATATCCGCGTTCATTGCGACCCATGTTGCGATCACGAGACAAGCTAATGTCGTCTTACACCCAAGTTTCATGCGTTTCTTATATTATTCAGTGCTCCGAGGGTATATTAAAGCCGACGGTATCAATTGATGTCATTACATAACATTCGCTAAGTTGCGTCGGATCGAGTTCGGGGTCTTTATTGCATAATCTGGAAACTAGCTTCGCTTAGCTTCAGAAGAACCAGTTACCAGAAAAAAGTAGTTATTGTGTCATAACTATAAAAATAACAATTAGACATGGTATCGCGGAGTTAGTTATAGATGTTGATTCCTCTATAAAACTGCCGTACATCGCTTTACTCTATTTTATTAATAATTTGTGCAGCATACGCCACAATTATTTTGCCATAATTGCGTTGCCATAATTATATGCAATTTTTGGTCTTTTTTCACGCGAAGGATTCACATTAGTATCGAAGTTTTCATACTAACTTTATTGAAAATATTTTATAGCCCACTTTTATTAGGATGTTAATGTTAAAATAAAAATTCAAATCGATCCCGTACTTGTGGAGCCTACTTGCCTTCAACAAACAAATCTTTCCTCTTGGTAAATTAGTATAGATATTTGGGTCCTAACGCTGCATCTACGTAAATTAACGAATTTCAATACGTAATAACGCTCAAATAACTTAATTAAAATATTGCGGGCAACTATGTTAACGGTCAATCCACATACAGTGAAGTTGTTGATTTTAAACTCGTAAACGGAAGAGGACTCAGGTACATATAATTAAAGTTAACAGCGCCTTCGGGTAATTGAGGATCGTTAACCACCCACTTACATATTGCTTGAACTGGTAATGACTCTCCGAAGGCGAGCCTGGCTCTCGCTTCCGACCATTGTGGTCATTGTCAAGCGTGAGCGGCCGGCGGCTGGCGGCCGCGCCACATACCTAACTATTCATTATCGCCTGGTACTTCTAGGGTTTTCAGTTTCATCTTACTCTATTTAAGGTTATTTAATTGGATATTTTAAGATATTGTATATAAGATAATATACAAGATATTACGTATTGAGTATTTCTTGTGTGTACATACATCTATTGCTACATTTTTATTTTCTTCAATACATCAAAATATTGTAACGGGTCGTTACCTGAATTCTGAATGGATAATATTTGGGCCAATTATTTAAGAAATGGCACCAACAACAATGATTTTCATGTTTTTCATCTGTCTGTCCTTTGTGCACGCTTATCTCACAAAAGTCAGAGTCGATTTGAACGTCAATTGATGTAGAGCATAGTAAGCTTGGATTATAAATAATTTTATGTTTATTTAATCGACATCGCCTCACAAAACACATGTCAGCTCAAACATCCCCCTTCACGGCCCTTAGCTAGCTAGCACTATATCCAAGCGAGCGAGGGCAGTTACTCGTTGTTAATATGATAATTATGTGTTTTACCGTCTATATATTGTCTATTGGTGACAAATAAGTGGGGAAATACACTTCAATGGCCGAAACAATAAAAGTAAATAAGAGATTTATGCTACAGTACAAAAATGTGTCCTATGTCTTTGTACTTTAAATTAATGTTTTAGACAACCTTGTAGTCAAGTCAGTACCGAAACTCGGTTCTATTCCCTAAGGACCGTAGCTCACGTAGCTTCGTGCGAGGCTTTTAAACGGTTACTTCCTCCCGAAATGAGAATTATAGCAACCTTCCTGGTAGTCGGGGCTTCGCGTTAGTCGGACACTTAAATCGGGCGAGGGACGTGGACAAGAAGCATCTGTAACCAGCCGCCTATCTCACGCGGCGAGTCCGCGCGCTCGCGGCGCGGTGCGGCGCGGTGCGGCGCGGTGAGGCGCGGTGCGGCGCGGTGCGGCGCCTCCATTACCTGCTCACTCATTATTATTGAAAGCATTAAGTCAGGGTTGTCAAGTACGTAATGCTATATTGTCTCTCCTATTATACATACATACTTGACGGATACCATTACAATGTTTGTACCCGACTAAGATAAATGCAATTTGCAGGCTCTAGAGGCAGGCTCTAGAGGCAGAGGCAGGCAACAGATTTATAAGAAGTTTAATTTATTTGCAATCGTTCTATAAGGTTTAAAATCTCTACCAATCTAACAAAACACGGAAAGGCAAACTTTGAGAATACATTCTATTGTTACGAATGCATTAGTTTTGATAATTTAGTACAGTGTGCATCAAAACTGAAATCACAAAAGTTTTTAACTTATCGTTATTGGAACTTGATCTTTGAAGCCGGGTAAGAAACTAAAAATCTATAAAGTTACGTCACAAAATGTGTCACAGATAATTTTAAAGAAAGCAACTAGAAATATTGGAATTTTGGAAATATTATAAAAACAACAGTAATAATAATTGTTGGTCGCCAGCCCCGGCGGCTACTGCGTGGCGCGCGCCGGTCGGTCGCGCTCAGCCTCACCGCCGCCGCGCCGCGCCGCGGCAATGGCGCGAGTTTTTTCCGCAACCGATTTCATTTTTCTAGATGGTGGCCGCCGGTCGCGAATACACCACAACGACAATGATTCATTTATTCTACCTTATTTCTTTCTATAAATAAATAAATTCTTTCTATACTAATAAATCTATTAATAACAACTACTTCGCTTCACTTTGGTTCAGACTAGATAAAGGCCATATGTAGACAGGATTCTTAGAATTGACATACCTATTTTTCTTACTTGAACATAGATTTGGGTAAAGCAATTCTAAATGTAAATTTAATGTTACCACACAATCGCCTTCGAATTGCGCGTAGATTTACAAACAAAATTAAAAGAAAAACCATTATTTTGGTTTTACAACTCAATAGTGAATTTAAAATTAAAAAGTAATATTTTCTCCAATTACAGAGACATAATATCATCCGACTGATCCTCTTTTTCAATAGGATCGAAACTGAATAATTTTACATATACGTCTTTTTTATAAAACAGGCAGATTGGTTCTTAACGAGGGACAGGTAATACATTCAATAAATTTTGACAACTAGCGGTCGTCATAAAATAATAATATAATAATGATGGACGAATAATTTGCCAATTTCCTGGAGCGGCAGCGCGGGTGCGGACAATCAGAGACGAAGCACGACATTTGATCGGTGGCACGTCTCACGTCGCGAGCGGCCGCCCCGCGCGTCATCAACGTCAATAATGATCACCGCGACTGTCGACTGCGGACTGCGCGGGCGGCGACCGCAGCCGACTGTGACTGCGCGAGGACGGCCGCGACCGTGTTTATTGCTTCCTGGTAAAAGCCGTTTGAAGACTGCCGGACGACTGCGGGAGGTTCGTTGCAATCGTTTTATGACACCGAGCTGCAGTGACGCACACACTTACATAATGAGCCGCCAACGATCTACCCTGTCATATTGAAATAGTGATTTTCTAGAAACTTTTAGCACATTCTGCTAATTAACTTGTCAAAATTTATCACTACATGCAACATAACTAGGTGAATTATATTTCGTGTTTTATAAGTATTCATATTTCTTAAAATGAAATAAGTTGTACCACCACTATTATAAATAAATAGGTACAAATTATTCAAAGGTCATCATTGTGAAATATAAAATCACTAGAAACTGCCCTCGCTTCGCTTCGGAACAACCAGTTACCAGAAAATAGTAGTTATTGTGACGTAACTCTAATAATTAGACATATGGTATTTTTGTGGTTGTGTACTTTTATAAAACTGTAGTACATCACTTTGCTCTATTATCAATAATTTCCACAGCGATATAAGGATTTCTTTGGTACTTTTTTCACACGTTGGGTTACATTGACGAAATTTTTCACGCGGATCCCTATTTTTTCGTATTAAATATAGCCTATGTTCATCAGGGATAATGTAGGATTCTAATGGTAATTTTTTTTTAATCGGCCCAGTAGTTTCGGAGCCTATTTAATTCAAACAAACAAACAAATCTTTCCTCTTTATAATATAATTATAGATAAAACTTTTGAAACATCGGCCAAACATCTTAGATTAGGTCAACCATCATCATTCGAAGTTTCAATAAATAGGTGCCGCCTAAAGAGTCATAAAGAGCACTACAAGTACAGTGCGCCTCGGTTTATCTCATTATTCTGTAGGGTGGAGGTGGACTGCCTCATTATATTTCCCCGGAAGAGAAATCGCCTCGGATTTAACGCGAGCGAAGTCACGTTCAAATTAAGGGTGCGCTCGGGGGTGTGCAGAAAAAACTGCTTTGAGACCCGGACGCGATCGCCGCGGGTAAATAAAATAACCGGAACACTCATCTCACCACGGCGCGCCGCGCGATCGATTTTCGATCTTAACCCTCTCAAGATAGAGGTTACACGACGCGCCTTCGTAGACAAAAAGAAGTGACGTGTTTATCGGCAAGTTCGGTGCGTCTCAGGAGGACGCGGGGTTCACTCAACTTTCTATCTTACGGCCCTATTCATAAATGTCACGTGACGCGCCTCAGCGGATCGCTCCGGCTGTGACTAATAATGCGCGCCGACGACTCGACGAGCGACGCTCCATAGACCGTTCAATTAATAGAAATTTCGGTGTGCTAAGAGAAGGTAAGCTCAGAGAATAAATCTGATGTTAAAAAGATAAATCAATACAATATACCAACGAAGTAGAAAAAAACAAGCACATTAAAATATAAACAATATCATTTCTTTGCATGGTTTAATGCGGCCATGTATAATAAGGTTACAATTTACCGTAATTTGCAATCAGTCCCAACACTCTCATTGATAATGATAGAGGTGTAAGGACCGTATCTGTACATTTCGTCCAGTCTATGGCGGTTCGCATCCTTTTCAATTAGTTTTTACGCGGCAACGATAATGATTTACAACGGTCGAGCGAGCGAGCGGCGTAATCGCGGGCGGCCATCTTTCCCGGAAAGCGACAATGGCACGAAAACGCGTCCGCGCGTCGCCCTTCCCTTTGTTTGCGACAGCGAGGTACCCACTCGCACTCGCTGCTCTAATAATAATATCTTTACGTTCCGGACGGGTGGCTCCGGCGGGTGCTGCGACACGTCACACTCACACGACGCTCGATGACGTCATCGCTCCGATTGGGACTTGGCTACATTACATCACTATTACCTATACAAATATCAGCTCTCTAGACGCCTAAAATATTCCTGTTTAATTTTATTCAGTTATTAGCCAAATCTAAATAACAGTGACACCCTGATGGTTCGGACTTTGGTCTCTCAAATATGAGCCCGTGTTCGTATTTGGCGCGCACCTCTGATTAGGAGAGTATTACAATTTAGAAGTCAATTATCAATTGCTTCTGTAAAGGCAAATCGTGGCGAGGAAACCTGCACTCCCGAAAGTTAACAAAAAGGTTTCGAAGGTGTGACATCTATCAATCCCGTTGAGTCGCATTGGTCAAATTTATTATAAGGGCCTATACATAAAATATAGTAACTCACTAGCGGGGCAATTATGACAAATAAAATATAACTAGCAATAACTAATATTGGCACGTACGAGGAAACCATAGGTACGAAAACCAGTAACAGAATATTTTCTCGTCGAAAGCTTCCTAATAGAAACGGTAATGGCGGCTGGGAGCGAGTGACGTGCAGCACCGGCCAGGCCCGCAGTGCAGCGACACAGCGGCCCTGTTGCGGCGCGCCGGCCGTTAATAAAGGGTTTTACGAGCTTTTATTACACTGTACCATTTATCCAGTAAATGAAGCAAATTAACATTTCTATAATCACTCATCCCTTATAGGACAGTCATTATATCTAATATAAATAAATAATCACTTATGTACTCGTTCATACACTAGCTCAAGGGCTAGGCTAGCACCTATGTCGCAGGCGGTGTGAATATCGCATATGAAACCCGAGACAAATTTTCATCGTATCTTCACATGACAGCCTGCCCCAGCCGGTACCCATACCCGGAACCCCTCGATAACAACAGTGACATACGAAACAGGCTAAGCATAAAGACAGAAGAAAGAACTTAAAATGATACGTCCTTATGTTATCTTATTTTTAATTAAATCAAAAGTCAGTCAACATTTATCTTTAAATATTTGAAATAATGAGCAGCAGCGAGCGAGAGGAAGAATGGGTGTCCGCTAGTGGCGCATGCTGTGGAGCGCCTCCGTGCTTCGAAGGACTCGCAACGACAACGTTCCTTGTCGTTACCCATAGAGGCCTTCAGGTGGATGAAAACTTCCGGCTCGTGGATTGGCCAGTAACCCTCGCACAAATCCGCACTGCAGCAGCGTGGTGGAGTATGCTCTAGGTTTCCTCTATCAGTCGGAGAGGCACTTGCCCAATAGTGAGCCGCTACTGGGCCATTACTGGGTTGAAGACAGTACACAGTACCTAACACATAAGTCACTTTATAAGTGCAGTTTTACTGATCATTATTTCCGGCTACTATCTACCTGGGATCCACTTCTGATGTGCAGAGTAGGTACTATCTGTGAGGTAGGCTTGTCATGTTTGTCAGTCCTAGAATAAATAAACTACTTCTTCCCAACGAAAAGATACGTTTATAGTTAGTTGTACTACATTATAATAGTTTACTTTTTATGGTGATATGAAATATAAGACTATAATATGTATTCGTATATTGTATTATTTTTCAACAATTGAATTTACATACCAACTCATGGCTTCCATACAATACCAAATTATAATGTGCACTATACTGGTACTTCCATATTTAATTAAATAAAAGAGCAAAATCCAAGAAGCCGGTCGAGAAATGAGTCAAATACCAAACTGGTTCAAAATGTACAAGGGGCTCTAATTGCAATTGTTGGCACATTCACAGAACAAGGTTCAGTTATTGTTTTAACGGAGAGGGACGACCGACTGTGATATCGCCATCATGTTTCAATACAAGGGAACCGCCAACATAATGCAGCGTTTTTTACGGAAGACCAGCCGCCAGCCGCCAGCCGTCCAAAACCTGAACACGTTTCCGTCAATGACCCTTTCTGTTGTTGATGGTGACGCAAAAAATGTCGCTCGTAAAACATTTCTTCTAGTAACGTCTAAATAGAAATGGGGTGAAACATTATATTGTGAGAACAACATCCAACTCGGGAGTCTTCATGCACCTAGCCAGTATTAATAGTCTATTTCCATGCGTCGTTCCTCCGAAACGGTGGTACGAGTAGATGACAGTCGTAAGTTATTTAAAATATCTGCATAAATAAATTAAAATAATTTGTAAGCTGGCTGGTTAGAGAAAAATTGATGATCTTCTAATGACTGAACAGATTTTCTTGAATAATAGCTATTTTGATTGAATTAGGTACCTTTCAAACAATATAACTAGATTTACGTCGGTCCGTCCGCTGACACACAGACAATTACGTCAAACATTAAACATCCCTCTGTAGGCGTCAAGTATTGAAGTTGCATAAAAACACTAAACAAATTCCTATGAGACATAATGTGAACTGCCAAACTTATTACGTACGGATCCATGCAACCGGCTGGGTAGGCAATGCACAAATAAACATGTGCGTATAATAATAACAAAGCACACACACGGACACAAGCGAAGCGTTATCTACTAACGAGAGCGGCGCGGTGTGTGGCTAATGGCTCTTCCTTGAATCACGCGAGGACGGGACTAAGATGCCGTATTTCCTCCACCCTCTGCGAGATGATGCGCATCGGACCCGAAACAAGATGGAAATACCGAAGAGAGGTATTCGAGAAGGTAAACATTCTAATAATCTAACAGAATGTCCTGTCACCTGTTTGCGTCCACAACCTCCCACCCACATCGAATCACCACCGATGCAGTTATGAGGAGAGGTCTGTACTCAGTCCGACACATGCGACATGGCGGAGAACGTCGTCGGTACCCATGACCATCGCTAGTATTGAACACACGATCCGCGAGATACTACTAAGAGAAGAAGGATCCTTTTTTTTAACTGACTCCCCACACTACAATCGTGTTACTAATTTATGACAATTAACGTTTCTAAACACAACCAGCTCTACAGCGTCGCTACGATAGTTCAATTGATGTCTCCTTAAACACTATGTAAGGTATTTTTTATGTCTCGCAGAAAATCACATGTAAGTATCAAAATTAATATGCACAATCAATCAAAAAAGGGTACACCATACTCAAGACCTTAGTCAACATTCTATCTAAATTTGGTCATAAATTACTCGGAAACATATTGAACAGACGCTTCTTCGCCCTTTAGATAACGAGTACATCTTATGGGCCTCGGAATTATCGATTAATATCGACACCCCGTCTCGACCCAAACATCGTCTACTGAATAAAATAATTCAGCAGTACCCGACCACGAACATGTCGGTCTAGACCGCCTACCATATGAGTCCGCAATAATATCATTATCGGAAGAGATTAGCTTTCGGCCGAATTGTTACCCTCGGAATGATTGACGACCGCCGTCACCGCGTGGTAATTGTCGGCCCCGCTCGCGTCCAGGGCAAACCCGCACCTGCGTCAGCGGCGGAGGGGTTACTATCGCGTGTCGGTCGGCGAAGGTTGCAGGGTTGGGCCGTTATCTATGCGTCAGTCGAATGGCCTCGCAGTGTCGTCGCTCGCGCGGCCCTGTTGCACTCGCGACTGTCACGATAACAATTACAGAGAAAACTTATTTCGCTGGCACGCGGTCGCGCCGATTCGACCCTTGCGCCCCCGCAATAAGGGTGATTGTCACCGCGTGGGCGATCGCTACGCCGCGTCGAATACCAACGACTGAGCGGTCGTTTATAGGTAACGTATAAACATAATTACAGTGTTTGTTATTCATCAAACGGCGGTCCGGCCGCAGCTCCCAGGTCCCAAGATATCGGCAGCGAGTTCCGGCTGCTGCCCCGTTCTATATTATGTTATTATTAACATCTAACTATCGCCATTGTTCATCTATTGCAATGTTTGCCCACATTATTAATTTGGCCACATTAAAAATCCATATTATTTATAAACGTAGCATTTTAAAGCCCGGGCGATAGTAAACAGTTTGTCGAGCGCGGGTCCCGGGTTTGAATCTCAGAAAGATAAATGTTAATTCAAGAGAATGACACCCACGACCTGACGCACCTCTCCTACTGCATGTGTAAATGTGTGAACGTGTGTTCCAGTACGACGAGAGGTTGTGTGTGTTTGTATTGTACGTATAAAAGTTGTTGTAAGTTCCGGCTACCTGTTTGTTGAGACGATCAAGGACATCATTAGTAAACTGCAAGATCATTTTAACGGGCGTGAAATGAACCAGCTCGGAGCGGTCGCTTCAATTATTACATTTTCTTATTATCAAACTAGTTTTCGCCCGCGGCAACACCCGCGTTGTCTGTTCATAAAGAGTAACCTGCATATAATAGTCATATGTTATACCCGACTTTAAAATAAGTGTGGCAAAATTTATTCAGATCCGTTCAGCAGTTTTTGCATGAGAGAGTAACATACATCGATCCGCCCATATATAATTATATGATTACCAAATTTTAAACCTATAAGTACTTGCCTCTTCAATGATCGAGATGAAGCACTACACCGCCGTCAGGCAGTGTATTAACACTACGATCGTTTCTGTAAATTTTTCAATGTCAAATAATAAAGTCAAATAAAAAAGTATACACGCCAGTTGAGTATATGACACACTGCATTAATGTAGCAGCTTCTGTCAGAAAATATTGAAAAGCTAGGTATTAGAAGTGTAGGCCCGTGTCAAGCCAAGCTGGCGACGAGGCGGCGCGTGTGATCACAAACCATTTGTAGCTATTTTGACCACTAAATAATCTTTTTAACCTAGACTCACTCGACACATCACATTTAACAATTTATTCTGGTTCAGGTGATCATCCAATACTTCCATAAAACAAAATAAAATTTTATTAATGTTACATTAATTCGTGTTTGTAAGCCAGCCACGGGTACTCAACCGTCAGCCTCGGGCCATAAGTGGCCCGCCGAAATGTATTATGCGGCCCGGTTAATAAACACGTGGTTGTGGAGGAAATTTCTTCTCACGAGAAATATGTTGTAATCACAAGGCAGGTCCAGATAGATAGCGTTATATAATTATTACCTCTCACTAGGTCATTCATCTTTTACTAGTTTTTATTTAAATTGCAATGTAATATTACTATTATTTTGTTCGAGTCAAATCTTTAAGTTCATTAATTAATGCTGCTTGCTTGTAAAGCAACGAAAGTGAGTTGTTGGCGGTAGTCGCTGAGCCCATATATTTTCGAGTGTCAGAGTGTGCCGTGTGTCTCATTAGCCCCTCGTCGCGCCGATGCAACGTAATCGCGACAGCTATAGTGACCGCTGTCTACGGCACGGGAGTGTACTCATCAACCGGCACGAGTGACGCGACGCCGGCATATCGAATATCTCCACCTAATGCGATTCCTCACGCTACGCGCTGCCGAGAATCCTTTGAACTCGTTCAAAAATCCGCTAGAGCATAAGCGGAGCACGTCGTCGGCCCATCATACCTGATTGCACATCGGATGGCGCAACCGAACGACCCGCGGCAGTTTCCATATATCGCGATAAAACTTGTGAAAGTGCGTCAACGACTGAACTTTGCGAAGTGAACGTTGCCACAGCTGCATTGTCCGATAGATAATCGCGGAGACGGGCGTTCGATTACGTGGGACGGCGGACACGGCCGGCGGCGAGCGACCGAGCGACCGAGCGAGTCATCAGTTCTAGCGCGTATAGGTAGCTATAGCGTCTAAAAATTCAAGTCGCGGCGTCAGCGGGTGCAGCCGGTCTCGCGCCATCGGGCTAATGAGTGTGAGCGAGCGGGGGTGGGGCGGGGGCGCGCGGGGCGGACGGGGCGGTAATGGCGCGCGGCGTCGGATGTCGCCGGGGGGTGCCGCGCCGCGCCGCGCCGATAACAAAATCACTAGAGAACGTACGCCGCGATCGCCGAAACTACTTGCGCCGGATACGGTATCGTATGCCGCCCGGCCGCCGCCACGGTCAGCGTGATGAGTCACAAAAAAAACTCTTCCTCGTATTCGAGGTAAAACTGTATAATGTCCATTAACGACACAAAGCCCAGTGATATGAGATTATCTCAAATTCCGATAATGTTCCTTTACTTTCTGCGAAGTATTATCAGGTAACAAACAATAACTTCATGCGAAACAACAACATGTTATAATTATTCTTCTCTTAAACTATCTCATCGTCAGTAAACGTATTTGGTCGGCGTGCCAACGCTGGCCATATCTACGTACACACACTACCTACGCTAGTATGCAGTCGGTGTCGTTTCCATTACTTCCATTCTACACGTGCCACGTTGTTTATTTCCTTTTCAATGCGTCATCTTTTGGAAAAGTATCATGTTTCTTTAGGTTTATATGCTATAAACTCTCGGATTTGGTACCCTTTAAGGACCATACCACAAGGTTGAATGCCGGGGTCCTTTATTTTTACACATCCAAGACATGTGTCGTCACAAAACACAGACTACTTGAAATTCAGTAATTATTATCGTTAATAATGTATTATTTTGCCGCATCCACGTACCTTCTTAGTCGAGGAACACCGCCAATGCCCGAAATACAGTGCGGGCGACGCGTCGTAAATCGCGGCGCGGCTCGGCGAGGGCCTTTGTGTGGCCTCCACTTGGCAAAAACATACCTACGCTCGACTCGCTACTTGCGCTTCTACCTACACGCAAACACGCCACACTCCAACAAACACATACTACAACGTACGTATTCTCTTATATAGCACTTTGCACTCGGATCAGAATGATACCGAACACCCAGTCAATTTTAAGTATTGCATTGTCGCTATCGCGCCATTTGATACATCATCAGGCATCAATTTGATCAGCCATGTACACAGAGCTTTGACACCCAAGTGCGATGATGCGGTTCGACAACCGATTGTAACCGTGTACGCCGGTCCACACACACCACGTCATATCAGTACCGAACAAGTATGCAACACACGGGATGCAGGATTACCAAGGCCGGCTCTCACCTGATTTGCAACATTATTTCCTTTCATGTCAAATTTAAAGTCCGTTTAGGATACTGGGTGTGTTTTAATAAAGAAATATTATTGTCAACCGACGGAATGTGGCTTCATACATTAAGCAGATCATGATAGGATATTTTGATGCTGCCACAGACGACAAATAAGCCTTGCAATCTTAAGCAGTTTCTATTTAGAGAATGAAGTAAGCTGAAGCGGCAAATATAATCATACAAACAAGTATGTACCTATGTATATTCATAGCGACGAAATCCTCTCAAATCTCGACAAACACACGGCAAACGTACCCGAGGCGAAATTCTCTCAACACGTGCATAAAATGATGCGAGTCCGTCCAGAAATATGTGAAGTTTTATCTCAAAGAGCGGAAATTTTCCAATTTTCCTTTGGTTCTGCATTTTACGATAGTTTTTTCAGGGATCAGACAGTTAATGCTAGTACGTTATATTGTGTCCTACTTTAAAACATTTTGAGTTATTGCTCACGAGGAAATTAACTAAGAATTAGTGTTTCACCGTCCCGATGTCACGGTCCCTGCATCTAATAATTCGCCAACTATATCAGTAAGCCAAATAAAAACAATACTGACATCATAGAACAAGGATACGAACGGAAAAAGCATAGTGAACAACACCGCCATCATTGTTGTAATTATTCTATATGTCCAAGAAACGCAGCGACTAAATTCAAATGGCAGCTTGCCCGTTGGGACAGACAGCATCAAAAATATTGAAGAGCAAACATTGGCATATAACACAAATGTAGGGTGACGTCACTGAGAGCATCATCGTCGTCGCTACTACACAAATGTTTAGCTTTATTTAGACTTCAGGCAGGTCCACGATCAGGAGTTCCACCTGAAGCAGGCGAGCTTATTTTTAAGCGACTTTTTCTCACGATTGTTATAGTCCAATAGTTATTGTGAGTGAATAACCGCAACAAAAGCTCCTTTTACTTCCACAGCCGAGCAGCTCCAAAGCAGGCGTGGAGTGGGCTCCGTCAGTAACATAAAGAGACCAAACAAAGCGTGTTAACATAATACTCCTTGTGACGTCAGCAACCTCGATTTAGCGTTCATCCTAAGTTATTTAGGCTTAACTTTCCAGATTTTTTCTGTGTGGCTCTTTTACGCGAAACCGCGTTGAGCGTTGAATGGCTGAAGTATTTGGCTCTTTCGGCGCAATGCTGCGGCCTAAACCTGAAAGCGGCTCCTAATTCTCAAAGCATGTACACCGACAATTTTGCAGCATTCAAAGGTTATGCAGCGTTTGTCCTGAGTTCAGGATGCACCAGCACATTAGCTGAAGCAAAGGATTTCTTTGTTTCTTAGAGTACTTTAGAGTTTTAGGTCATCAGGCTTGGGTTTATTCGTTTCATCGAGACACAAAATCTAATGTCAGCCAAAGTAGATAATGTCAGAATTTTTTCAAATTTGTAATGAATAATGGTCAAGAACTCAAGTCGTAAACCTAATTTAGAAAAAACAGATTAATTGTTGGAATACTACACCAGCGTCGAACCTGTCAACAAGTATCCTACAAAGTAAAGCTCATGCCGTGACACTCTCCATAATATGTATGTAAGCGGCGACACGTGAGTAGGTGAAGGTAATTAATGATTCCAACATACGTATGTATATTCACATCGCAACATTAGTCCACTTCACGCGACCATTTCAATTTATTTTAACGGCAAACATTTTTTTACATTGTATACTCTTTAAAACAATCATTTTAGGGAATTTAATTGCCACAAATTTACAAAGCAGAAGAAGACTTGTAAGAAGTAACTAAAAACCTTACAGTGTGGGGAATTTTATTTGAGGACTATTAATGAGAGGTGTGTATCTAAGTATATGAAGCATATATTGATGTTTGAACCAGCACCTAACTCGTAATAACAACTGCACGGCCAAGCGAGGCCAGTTCCAACAACATTAGTCTAATAGCCTAATAAACGAACAAAACACTATTACAGCGAACCTTATCAGCACATCAAAGCATAAGCTACGCACGCATGTGAAATTGGGCCCGCTTATTTAGCGTAAGAGCAAAATTCCGGGAACAACAGAATGAGCAGGCTCGCGTGCAGCGTGCATCGGTGTTGAAATGCCGTACAATTTGTTTTTCGCGCCCCTGCCCCGGCGTCCACAGGGCAAGCACTGTTTCCGCCCTCTAGATAAATCTCTGGATAATTGACTACTGAAAACTGTAATGGATATTTACTTTGAATATAATTAACCTAACCTCCCAAATCTTTATTACTGAAGATTGTTTGATAGGCAGGCAGATTGTAACAGTTGTCAAATATGAATAACAATATCAATATTTTTCTGCATTCATTATTTAGTAAGTGTAAATTCAAATGTTGGTAGAGTGGTATACCTATATAGGTAGGTGAGGTGCATATAGCAACACAGCGGATCTCGTTAGTATGTCAGTCATGCTCGCCGTGTTGTGAACGCGATGCGCGCGAGCGTGTGTTCGTCATAACATGTCGGCCGGCGTCTCTTTGGCTTTGCGGTTTGCTATATTACTTCGTCACATAAAACTTGAGATTCGCAACTTCGAACTTCGCCGATTCTACATACTGATTCTGTGGATGTATCGTTGTGTTGTGTCACTCCTGAATGCTTTTTGCAATGTAAGTATAACACGGAGCCCAGCGGTACAAGTAATTATTGCAGTTCATCGAACTCTTGTACCTGTGGGTCGACGATCATAAATATTTTTCCACGAATTATGAATGGATCAACAAAATGGATGATATTTAATGTTACAGGAAATATTTACAGTCGCTAGTTGCACCTAATGCGTGGATTGACTTGTCCAATGTATGCGATAAAATTCCTGGAATAGGCTGCACGGTGTAGTTCCGCTGCGCTGGTCAACGCTCCACCGCTCCCGTCAATAAATCATTATTACACGTGGAAATCAAACGATCATTACACTCCTTCATTCATTAAATACATTATACACTCGACGAAGCGAAAAAATATGGCTCGGTAGTCGGTGCCATTACTGGCAACTAGTCGTCCGTAGACAGCCCCGAGACGATATTACAGGACAAAGTTCGCAACTTAGGAAAGTTGCGACGCGCGCGTGCCACCAGCCGCCACCAGTCTCCACCAGTCGCCGGTCGCCGAGGGAAAAGTTTGCGAAGTTCGCGCGACGCGACCTAGCTCGGGGAACTGTCCGCTTCTTTCGGGGTAGAAAGTGGATGCGTCGGGAATTAATTGCATTAATAAAGTGCGGAGGCTAGGCCCATGTTCGCGGGGCGAGCGCGGGGGGCGCGGGGCGCGGGCGGCGCGCGGGGTGCCGCGGACGGACACAAAGGAGAGGCGCGGCCGTCGGCCGGCGGGCCGCGGGTGGCCTTATCACACCGGCACACAGTCGCCTCGCGCGCCCCGCGACGCACGCCTCGCGACTACCGCCGCAGTCTTCGCTCGCGACAGTGACTTGTGATAGTGAGTGCCACCGTAGCGAGCCGCGGTCGCTGCCCGCTGGCCGGCCTGACCGGACCACGTGCCGTCCTTCACCCAAACCACCAGTTCACCATATCGCAGAACGGCAGAACTGTCAAAAATTGTAAACACAACACACGTGCCGACTCGCAAGTAAGTTTCAAACTTTGAGCCTGCGTTAGATTTTGTTTGAACGAATTAAAATAGACTTAAATTATTGCAAGTTTTGTTTACGTCACGTTCAAATTGAGGCAGGTATATTAAGAACGCTTAATATTGTTCAATATTTCGTTATTTGCCATTGCGTATAATATTATCCTATAGAGATATCTAGTCTTCAACAGATACCCCTAAATGTAACAACTAGCAATAAACGAACACCTGAACCTGTCTCTCTAATCTAAATAATTATTAAAATATGTAACGAGTATTCAATATGCACGAAAACAATTGAGACATACTTCATATACATCATGGATAAATTTCGCTATTCCTCAGCGACGATTTCAAAAGAAATGATGACATACAAACTAATCAAGTATATAAAGTGGTAATGTGTATATAGTTAAGTTCATGTTAAAAAATTTACAATGAAAGACAGTACTTTTCATAGGTCCGCAAATCTAAAATGAATAGCACGTAATTAATGAGTAAAACTTGTTTTATTTGTTAAATGTTCGAGATCCGGTGGCGCCTTAATCCTGTGATAAATAATTAGCAAACTTCAGACAAGTTCAAATACAATACAATACAAACAGGACAGGACAATGTTCATCTATTCTGTTTTTGTCTGTAAACGAACATATTTATTGAAATTTTGGGCGTTAAAATTGAATTTCATCGAAAATAATTATTATCGTTAGTGGTCATTTCCGCAAAAATTCTTAAAATATTTATGAAATGACATACAACAAATATTTTTTCATTGATAAGTTTAGACTAGACTGTGCCACCCTACATCATTATATATTTTAGGTGCTACGGTTCTCGCGGCCTGTTTATTGTTACATATATTGACATTTGTTTACTTTTCATTAGTTTGGCATGAAACAAATTTGTCATGTCGTAGGTTTTTTAAAAGAATAGTTCCATACCTCCCTAGTAGACACTATACCACAACATTAACAAATGAAATACATAAAAGTATTGATTATTAACTTGGACTACAAACATTAAGTGTTTTGTATATGTACATCTGTACCGTTTTAATGTATATCGGACTCAATCTGCCTATAGACTTCTATTTAATATAAGTACTACCTACTTCTCTCTTTACAAGTGCGAGATAGCAACAGCAATAAACAGTTAATTAATGTAATAATATTAATTTACATCTTCAGATGTTATAGAAGCAGCATTTAAAATACCCACTAACCGTTTATCGGTGAATTTTCCAACAAAATTTGTATTCGAAATAACTAGATGTTCATTAAGGACTTTTATAATAGTTTGCGACTTACAAACAAAACCTACGTAGCGTATTATTTTGGTGAGCGGTCGTGTAGCGCCATCTAGCGGCGACCGAGGGTGGCGCGCGGCGCTCGCCGGCAAGGTCACGGTGTCAACGACCGAACAACTTTTGCCGCTTTACTGTTGTCGTAGGTCATAATTTTATGTCTTCTTTTTGTTTATCTTTTCGTAACTTTATAGCTTCCCGCGTAAACACATTATTGTATTCACGTGGCCGAGTAATGTCATATGAAATATTCTACGTGATGACATGGGGTTTATACACGAGCAGGTAGTTAACGGCCCAGTAGATACAGATGTACCGTTAATGGTAAACAAATAGCCCGATAAACTCTAATAGATTTTCGTGATTTCCTAATAAAAATCAGATTTTTTAAAATGGAATAATGATAGGTTTGTACTGACTTAGGTGTTGACTTAGGAGTTTAATTAACTACCTATTTGGGTCTCAAGTTTATATCTTATCACATAAACATATTAAATAAATAAATCTCCCGAAATCATGTGAGCGACACGATCCTGTGAGTAGTGCTTATTAAAACTTGAAATAATACCGACGTGTCCAACATACCTATAGGTAGGTGGTATATATGGTAGTTAGTATCGGCGTCGCGTCGCCCGAAATGTTCAATTTTGTCCGCGACGTAAAATAATGTTACATACGGGACCGCTCTTAGCGATAACTTTACACGTCGCCTGTCAGCGGCCCCGCCGCTAATTATCGCTCCGAATACAGCCGTCCAATAGTTACGAGTGCTCCGAACTGGACGCTGGGGAGCGGTTAAAATAATAGTGGCTCGTTAACGAAGGAAACTTTTCTGTGTTGCAGCAAGCGAGGGGCCAAAATGACGACCAAGGGCAAGCGGCCGATGCGCGCCCTCACGCCCGGAGACAAGATCGAAGCCATCCAGCGGGTCAACGACGGCGAGTCCAAGGCCTCCGTGGCGCGGGACATCGGCGTGCCGGAGTCCACGCTGCGCGGCTGGTGCAAGAACGAGGACAAGCTGCGGTACATGACGTCGCGCCTCTCCTCGCCGGACACCGACAAGAGCAATGACGGCGAGCCGCCGGACAAGCGCGCGCGCACCGAGTCCCCCACCGCCCCCGCGCCGCTCTCCCCCACGCCCGCCGGTCTCGACCTCACCACGCCCTCCGTACCGCTTGCCCCCCTCGCCCCACTCGCGCCCCTCGCCACCGCAGCGCCGCCGCCCGCGGTTTCCGTCGACGCCCCCGTCGAGCTGACCACCAAGCGCACCGAGCCCTCGCCGCCGCACCACACGCCGCGCGAGCGTCGCCCCGACCCGGGAGCAAGCGTCTCGATGAGCGCCATCAGCCCGCTCTCTGGCCTGGCCCCCCTGCCGGGTCTCACTCACTCCCACCTTGGCCTCAGCTTTAACGAGATCGCGACCAATCTGACTTTGCTCGCCCAGCTGAACCCCGGCCTGTCCGCGCTCTCGGCGCAGCCCGCCAGCCGAGCCCTACGTTCCGTGCGCTCGCCGAAGCCCGCTCACAACGGGGTTCTCAACCTCAATGAGACCAAGCACCGCAGCAAGTCACATCACTCCTCCGACCCATACCGACACGCCTCCAAATCGAGCCTTCACGGCGCCGCGGCCGCCTCGCAGCCGGTCGACGACACACTGTGGTACTGGCTCAAAACTCAGCAGGCGATGCTCGACCTGACCGCACAGACGACCGCAGCCCACCCACTGCAGCTGCCGAAGGCAGCGGACCCGATGCCGCCGAAGCCGGTCGTACCGGCGCCTCCAATTGGCTCACACCTGGACTACAACCGGAACTCGTGGCTGTGGCAGTACTACAAGCAGTTCGGTGGCGCGATGCCCCTTCCGGAGGACAAACACAAGTCCGCCTCGCAGGTGCCCAAGGATAAGTCGGCGGAAAACATTCTATACTCACACCTGACCAAAGGTAAGACGGAGGAGGAGCGGACATCAATGAGCCCCGGCCGACCCAACCCGCGGCCGATTGAGGAGGTGCGGGAGCCGGCGGCGGAGGAGCCCCGCGCTGCGGAGCTGGCCGCTAGCCCGGGCCTGGAACTCGGCGCCGAGAACAAGGAGCCGCCACCGGAGAGGCACGAGGCGGCGCGTAGCCAGACCAAGGCGCGCACGGTGCTCGATAACCTGCTGTTTAACAATGCGAGCCGGGACGAGGTCCGCGGCGGGGACGGTGGAGATGCGGCTGCCCACGCGTGGGAAGCGGGCGCGGCGGAGGCGCTCGAGCACGGCGATAAGTTCCTCTCGTGGCTGGAGGCGAGCGGAGACCCCAGCGTGACCCGCATGCATGTGCACCAGCTGCGGGCGCTCATGCACAACCTGCGCGCGCGCCGCGCCGCTCCCGCGCCCGCCGAGCACGCAGCGCGCCGCAAGTAGCCACCCCGCCCCCTCCATCCGCACTAATAAGACAATTATCTGTCTTGTCCGAGTCTCGTGTCGCCCTTTGTATATAATAGTTTATAGTTTAAATAAAACGCGCCGTAAGTACTAGTACTGAGGTACGGAGAATTCGCATTGGAGTCATTCGGATCGGAATGATGTCGGCGAACTATTTCTCTCCGGCATCGTGGGCCCCGGGGCCACCGCTGGATGGTGAAGCTCGTCTATTGTCTTGTTATTTAGACCGGTGCGAGGTGCCTGCGGCGCCCTCTCTGCTACAGGGAATATTTCAATTACGTGTGTACATATAATAGTTATTTCGCCAGTAAGCGTTCACTTGTGATATGTGTAGCCAAATTTGCGTAATTTCTTTGTTCTAAAAGAAAAGCTATGCATTATATTTGTTTAATATTAAGGTTAATGTTAAGTAAGTTATGATCAGACGCTGTTCTCTAAGAAGCTTTGTCGAGTGGCTATACACCGATAGTTGAACGTTTTCCGAGTTTATAAACCTTTGATGAGTAGTTCTGTACAAATTGATGTTATTGATCTAAACTCACATTCATTGTCGATGCACACGAACTGTTATGTGATTAGAATAAGTAGTAGCGCTGTCGTTGCCATTTGATGATTACATTCCTAGCTGTACCCGCTGTCGTGGTTGGATCCCTATGTTCTACCTCAAGTCAATGCTAAGTCATGGCGTCCTCTCGAGCCGACGAGCGAGTCGGGAGTCATGAGTCATACCAAATATAGAATGGATGCGATCCGTGTGCCAATCGTGCGAACAAGGTAATATTGTTAAGATATAAAAGACTATTGCGTTGGAGCCGCAGGTTCAAGATAACACTGTTGTAAAACACCCTGACGCAAGCGTCTCGCCCTCGATTATGTCATTATGAAACTTCGCTATGCATACTACACACTTTTGCACAATCAACAGGACTTAGTGCATAACATAATACGAAAGTAGGGGAGACATTACAATCTTGTCATCACTCAACTACTGAAAGCGGCTAATAAATATCCGGTGCTGATATCATTTACTGTGCTGTGTGCTACTCACAACGTGTGCATTAATTACTAATAGACAAAACGTGTTAAGATACAGTATTATTAAGAGCCTGCGGCAAGTGCTAGACACTCGTCGTCGTGTCATTGTTTTCTATTGCTCAGTATTTTATATGGCAGACGTTATGTCTCTACTCGGAATTGTAATATAATATGTTAAAAGTTAACAGTTAAGGACACTGTGATCAAAATTATAAATTATTGAGAGATTATTAATATTATAAGTACATTCCTAATTAATAGAGTGTATTGTGAATTATCGTAATGTTAAAGGTTGTCTGATATGTTCGCGCTGCGTGAGTTGACGCACGAAAGCGAAAAATGTTTAGAAAACTTTAAATGTCGTATGTATCTCATTTCCACTGAAGTTAGAATAGTTGGGCATTTCGTGTTTATGACGTTAGCTGCGTTGAAAAACTATTCGAGAGATGATATTTTGTACAAAATTAAAAATTGGATAATAAAAATGATACTCCTTTAACACAGAGTTTTTGTGATCTTGAAGATGTTAAAGATTAAATTTGATTGAAACTTTAACGAAAACATAGTTTCATTTTTACCCATTGGTCGACCACGATAAAAAAGGTGTAAGTAATCGAAAAACTCAAACTTCTGTTAGCGCCATCTATCATGAAATAGAGACAAACAGAAATTCAGGTACAACAAACTAATAAATATAAAAAACTCACATGTAACATTGGCTTGGTAAGAGGTTCATAATCGAAGTAATCAGAAACAAGGGACGCCAGACCTTGCCACGTATTTGTGTCAGCGAAGCATAGTTTAGTAGGGCGTATCGTTGTACACACCATTTTCTGCGTGACAGATATTGCAATATCATTATAAAACTATTATACTTCTTTACATAATATTTTATGCTTACAACTACTGATTTGAATAATCTTTAATAGAACAAACATAGAAAATATAATATGTTCATGAATTTCAGCGCCATCTATTGATGAGTAGAAAAGAATATCTACCTGTAACCCACATTCATTAGGTGCCTGCAGTAACAAAAGTTTCCGAGGTTTGAAGTAAAAAAGAAACTGTCTTCTGAAATTTTCTGCATAAGCTAATAGTAGACGTTCCTTTGTACTGTTCGTATAATAACTTTTCGGAAAACACGTTCGAGTCTCAAAAACCGGTTCAGATAATTCAGGCCAACACAAATTTATCACCCCAAGTTCATAGATGGCATTATTGAGCGAACCTATTGTAAGCGGTTCAGAAATGTCTTTTAAACCAAAAATTTTTGGAGGTATTTCTTCATAATCACCTTCCTCGAAAGGCTTATCAAAAACTTCACTGATTACATTTTCGTTTAACTCTAACACAGGGTCCAGCACATCTAAATCAGATTTTTTTTCTGCTGAAAATATATCCGAAGATGCTTTTATAATACCACTCATTTTTATTAAAATGATGAATCTAATATTTACCACATAAGACAAAAATGTTTAACTCAAGTAAAAGAAACAGGTTACTAAGCAACGGCGTGTCTATTGAAAGGACCGATTCCAACATAGACTAAAGCAAAGTTACTACGTCGATAAATTCTAAAGTATTTCAGTATCTTTAAGCATATAATTAAAAATAACAGAATATTGATACCATAAACATAGTATTACTACATTAAATAGACGGACAAATGAAGTGAATAAAAATATTTTCTTTAAGTAAAACCTTCATGCCAAAAAAACATCGAATTGATAAAAAGCAAATCATTACTTGTCATATATATAGCCTCAGACATACCTCTGTAAAAAAAGGCTCACATTAACCATTAGACAGACTTAGATTAAACTTGCCATAACCGAAGTTTAAAACCCGAAATTGTTAAAATTAATTCGGAGACACAAAAAATATTTCATCTCATTCGAGTATTTTCATGTGCTAAAAACGATTGCTGTATAATAACAAAAATTATAAAATCTCGCTTATCAGTCAGTCTAGGAATCCGAACATACTGGCATGTGACGTAACTAAATTTGTGATCAATCGTGAGCATTTCCTTACAGATGAAATTGCAAAAATTTGTCGAATATATTTCGCGTAATTTGATATAAATACTCTTAAAGTACTGTGAAAATAAGAAAAATACGCTTTTTATACTATTATCTAAAGGGATGACTATAAATTGCAGTATATTTACAATGTTGTCAAATAGCCTATTGTGCATGTCTGTAGATTGTATGACGAGGGGATTATTGGAATGTTTTCATCCCATCTTCTTCCGAAGCGAAGCGAGGGAAATTTCTTGTTAAATTTATAAATCCTTTAGTCTGTTGGAGTTTTATTGACTACTAAAGTAAAAACCAAAATGGTAACGTCGTTCATGTTGGACTGCAGTGTCACTAGTATCAATAAATTCCAATCAGCAGACGTTTCACAGGTTATTTTTATAGAAGTTAGTTTTCTTACATATAAAGATTGGACGTCGTACATAATTTATGAATGATAATTTAATTTGCTTTTCAGTATTTCAATCTCTCTTTGGCATGTAGCTTTTGTTCTTGTTATACTCACGGTTGTTCATCTATCTTCTT
Organism: Asbolis capucinus; assembly: GCA_018249125.1. Classification (NCBI taxonomy): domain Eukaryota; kingdom Metazoa; phylum Arthropoda; class Insecta; order Lepidoptera; family Hesperiidae; genus Asbolis; species Asbolis capucinus. The sequence continues at coordinate 211 of DWJZ01001137.1, read as the reverse complement.
TAGTAATACTACATATATGATTTACACTTACTTGTGTATGTGAAAATGATATCGTTTCTTACAACGCTTGCCTGAAAGTATCGATATATCGACAAGCGTTAAGTAATATTGTTACGGTAGAGGGTTGGGGATAAGAATACGCTGGTTTGTGTAGATGGTCTCTTTATTTAAAACTTACTTCAGGATAACCACAGGCACCAATGTCTCTGCA
>DWJZ01001136.1:0-25242 GCA_018249125.1 Asbolis capucinus | reverse complement strand
TGTATGTTTATCAGTTGTCTGATCACCATAGCACAAGCTAACGCTTAGTTTGGGTTCAAATGGCCGTGTGTGAGTTGCCTAAATATAATTATTATTATCCTTTATCCTAACGTCTTCATCAGTTATTGGTCCTTTGAATTTTGTAGCCAGCCAATTTTTATAACTACACTTTTCAAAATTATCATCTGAAAAGATTAGCTTACCTAGAACAGCAGGAGAAGGACAGAATTAGTTCAAACGCATCGTGATATCAATATGACCACACGCGAAATGTTCATAGCCGGCTTGTATCCAGTGTAAGCGATTGAAAAAGTCCAAGTCACAGCGGTGACGGTTGGTAGGAGGAAGGTAGCGAAAATTTCATGAGCGCTTCAGTGTTTCGTAGGGCACGTAAATCCGTCAGCCTCTATTGTTATCGTTAAGCAATGTCAGAGGCATGCAGGCGGCATAAAAACTTCTGACACTTGGGTTGCCCACAAACCTATCCACCAATCCACTTTAGTAACGTGGTGGTATGCTCTAGGCTTCCTCAGCATGACAAGAGACCTGTGTTTATTAGTTGGCCGTCAATGGGTTAAAGCCACCCGCGGACCTGCAAACCTGCATTTTGCTGTCTTAATCCGCTGCTCAGTGATCGTTTTAACTCGTGATATTGATGTCAGAATAGGTAAATAATATTTCTTTAAATATTGACTCGGACTTGACATCCACAAGTCGTACAAAAGGTCACGGTTAGAGGAGCCTCGGTCGGTTATTAATTCAACAGCTAATTTTATAATTGTGTTGTATTAGCGTAGGCGACGCGTCGATTCTTTCGATCAACATCACAAAAAGTAGGATGCTTTGTGCAAACTTTGAACACTTAAATGTTGAAATTTGTTTGTTTAATTTATGGCAATGATCGCACATCCACACAAATCATTGAATCAATGTTTATTTGAGATATCGCGTCAAACCATTGAATATCGATGTTAGTTTGTTTTATATAAAGATTTATCGATATTAAGGTTTTTAAATATATCCGAGTTGGATCTGAATGATAACCATATCGCCCATAAATTTCTTATTTATATTAGTGGATGGTGTCAATAGGTGATTATTCCATACAAGTGTCCTCGATGCACTTTGGTATAACTAAGCCAGCTATTCTTTAAATTGTGTAGAACCTAATAATTTGTGAACCGATCTTTACTGAATTTAAACGAAATGATGACCACCCACAATAAGTAAATTCTATCAGCGGCTCGCGTAGAGTTATTATCAGCCGTTTCTGGGGTTAGTGTGCATCTTTGTGCACAGAAAATGACAATCAAATAGACGTACAAAAAATCTATAAACCTTTGTTTCAGTTTTGTTCCCCTTAAAAACGAGTAAGTAACAGTTTCTTTCCAATATCTTCCAAATAAGAATCATGCAGACAGCGGTAAGTTGCAGTTTTTAAGTCTCGCTTCTCGGCTTCTTTTACCATGCGTACCGCGAAGGACTAGAAAAAGCAACCCGCGTCAATGTTCCCGTTCGATTACAAAATAAATGTTTTCAAATCAAGAGTGAATAGGCTTTTGCTGAATTAAAGCGCTTTACCACGTAGACCATATTGCTGCTGATGATCAGGCGAGACTGTGCTCAAGCACAAATTTATTGAATATAAAAAAATATATATTGATAGACGATAGGTAGCAACGGTAGTTCATAGCAGGTATCCCAACGTTAATAATATAGTTAGTACAATATCGGGTAGTACATCAAATCTTACGAAGGTTTTTTATTCCGTTTATTTTCACAATTCCAACAAATCAAATCTAAAATCATGCTCTTGAGTTATAAAAGCTGTAACTAACACTGTTTTCGTTATTACGTGGCTAACAACTAGTCTAGTATTATTTCACTATGACACATTTTACTATCGAGGTCCATATACCATATTGATGCGCCCACCAAAACGGAATTAGCGGTTAGGAGAATAAATGCTTTCCCGCCAACTCATCGCACAATATATAAATTATTGTCCATTTGACACCTATTGTGACAATAATCGGAACTAATACAATTTATTGCCATTGTGAAAAGGACACGTGGCGATATCCCTTCGGATACAGCAGATGGTTAAAGCTGGCGATCGAATTTGGTATTTTGATTTAAAATTTTGTTATAGAATTGTTTGACCACAATGGAGTCCCCTGTCGATATTTTGGTATTTAGGTGTGAATGATTGAATTTATTTGAATTTCCAGTTTTAGAATTGATTGAATAGCTCTTATTCGATACAGTCCAGTTGCAATTTGTCGTAAATTAACCGACAATTTGTCCACCGTGACGAATTGAGTCGTCTGGTTTGCTCGGAAATGGAGCAATTTCGCTGGAAATATATTCGTTTCCTATTTATTTGGGGTGTTGCAGTTGGATTGTGTATTAACTGCGCTAGGGGTTTTGTAATTGGGGTGTGATGAATAAAGGCGTCGCTGTAGGTAAATCTATTTTGTGTTTATTAATACAATTGATTTATATTCTATTTTTGGTTTATATTTCTTCTTTGCGTGATGGGAAATAATTGATGAGTATACAGCATCTATAACTAACATAAATATAATTAATAATGCTTATATGCGCAGTGGAACCTCAATATGTGGAGTGTATCGCTCTAATCATAAATGTTACTTCTAGAGAATCACCTTCAGATTAAATTTAGGCCAATTTTAATATTTTGCGTAATAATATTGCAGGAATATATAAAAAATATATATTATAATATATTCAGTTATATGCTTATATGCAGTGGCTAGACAAAGAAATTCAGACTCCAATTATGCACGCTTAAAATTAATACACTTTACTTTAGTTTTAAACAGTTCCTTTTAACCTTTTAGCGTAAAAGACAATATCAGAATTTTGAATTAATTATAAAAAGTTTAATAGAAAGACGAAATGACAAACAAAATATCAAAAATTAACTTCCACTCTCTCAAGAACCAACTAATCATTAAAATTCAAACATTATCATACAATATAACAACTCTGCCGGTATTGCATAATATGAGCAATAAAAACTTGTTTATTTGGGCGTAAGAACAATATCTGAGTATTTTAATATTAAATTTTATGCGTCTACAGATTGGCGGCGACCACTGTGGCCCATTTTATTGCAGGTCTTTGCTATAACGCATGAATTCTTTGCTAGATCATGTTTTTATTGCCCAAGTGTAGGGAAGCCACAAGTGGAGTAATAGTGCCATTGGTTTTATGTTTCTTTTTCATTCTTTCGTCGTAGTAACTATAATATATGTAGATATTTTTTAACTTTTAACGGCTTTCCCAATTGGACGGTGACTATTCTCCGTTATTTTTCTTAATTTTGGTACTTTTACTACAGAACTTTTAACATGGATGTTGTCTTAAAATATTTGTATTCATTATCTTCTTACTAGACAAAAGTGCTAATGTAAATTAGGAATTAATCATTCCATTAGCAAAATGTTTCAGTTTCTAACTATTCGTTTAAATTTTAGGTACTTCCTTCTAGCAGGTTTTACTTATTTCTATATCCTTTTTATGTGTTTCTGCAATATTTTTACGCAATACATTAAAATTGGCCTAAATTTAATCTGCAGGTGACTCCCTAGACTAGACATTAATGATTAGAGCAATACACTCCACATATTGAGGTTCATTAACAACGCAAATTGTTTATCAATGTAAAACAAGTACAGTATTGATTTCCATCTTATATCTCCAAGTGCTTATTTCGATAACAATGTTGAGTGCCGTAGCACAGTTCAAGAATGCGAGAAAGATACACGTAAATTTTCTGTTGATGGTGATGATAAACACGGACATGATAATGATAGTAATGATTGTGACACAGATGGGAGATGATGGCGGTGATAGAGATAACGATGATGAGTTTGATTGTGAGTTTGACATTTATGATAATGATAGAAATAGAGCTTGCAGGTTGAGAACTAAGTTACGATTTATGTGTTCAGAATGAACGATGACCACGAATAACAATGAAGAAAATGGCGGTAGCGAGTAATGACTAACTAATATATGGCTGTTCACAAACTACTTTTAAATCAATAATTACAATATACAATCCAATTCAATGAAGCGCGTAAGCATTCTACTCGTAGACTTCATTATAAAGGTTGTGAAAGCATGTACTTAGTAAAAATAAGCCAAAATAAAAGGAAATTCGTTTGAATTCATGACATTGGTTTTCAGAAGTACATTATGTTAAGAATTTACGAGTACCTAGCGCCGAAACATCTCACAAAGTACCGGATGTGGGCAACAAGAATGATATTGTTACAAAACTAACAAATGCAATGTGTCTCATATGTAATGTATTCGAGTAAAAGTGAAAAAGTTCTGTGGGATGTCCTACAATCATTATCGGTTGATCTGTAGAAGTTACGTTATCGACATAAGATTCAATGCAATTTAAGTTCTATATTCAAGACCATAAAGATGAATTGACAGAGTTGAATCTAATGATCGTGGTGGTCGATAAGAAAGTAGGTACTATAAAATGTACGTGATTAGACAAAAACCGCCATTAAATTATTATGGAACTTCGATCGCGTATAGCGTGTAAACCGTTACTTCGAAAGTACGCGGGTGCCGATATAAAGTACATAAACAGGATAAATTCAATTAAATGATTTAATTATTATCTGAACTTAGAATTTCAGTGTAACCTTACTTAGATCCAATAGTAAACGATCATATAACCCATACATACTTAGACAAGATTAGCCATAACCTAAAAGTTGATGATGATGTTTTCAAAGAAAAAACTAAAATTCAAAGTTACCCGTTGATTTATTTAGCTTTAACTTTACTATAAGGACTTCCAACTGAAAGTGTAACAATTGTAACAGCAAACAAGCTATAGACATGTCATGTCATGGTCATTATGAGTGATCGCTGCCGCCCATAGACATAAACATTATGAGGTTGGCATGACACTAAAGCATTGGCTGCCCGAAAGAAAGTGATAGATCCGACGCAACATATCGTTTCAGCGCAGGTCGTAACTAAGAGGGAACGGGAAGACGAGAACCGGCTGTCCCTAGCCGGAACATGAGTCGTTTGGCAGCTGACTCCAGCAAGAGATAATTGACTTCTTTAATACACGTGCTCACTAGGCTTCCACCCACCAATAACATGGGTCTTTCCCACACACATTACTAAAGTTGAGGTGATCTAGATTATACAGAACTCCATAACACTAGTGCAAGATATTGGAAACTACCTTTATAATTATGTAAATTTTAGTTGCTCTTTCGTAAAATGTACAAAACGAAAATATCGTAAAATTCATTGTGCACTTATTTTCAGTTTATATTTGTACTTGTTTTCACGATAAGCAGTTGTTTACGCTCGTCCGGATCGTAACAGTACATAAATTGGAGCTTAATCGGTACGTACATACTTTTTGTTGGTTTCATCATGTTTTCCCCTGTCCCAGCGCTGATGGTGACTTTTCGAGAATAACATCTTATAACCCCTTTTGCAGTTTAAAGGGTAAAGTTTAAGATTCAATCGCGATTTAATGGCAGATAGTAGATACTATGGGGGAATCCGTATTCGCTGTTTGTACCTTTTCCTCTGATACTTAGATTTTAAAAATTTTAACGGACGGAACGGAAATCGAACAACCTGCTTTTAGCGGTTTTGTCCGTTTGTGTTTTGTTGCTTTTTTGCTTGCGCTATATCAGCCTCTCATAGTATTGCTAAACAATGTAGTTCGATGCTACATATGTACTTATTACACGAAAAAAATATAGTGTTATAATTATGTGTAAAGCCTACGTCATAATAAATATTTATTTTACAATTAATTTATTTTCATATTGCATCAGTTATCACGACCATTTACAAAAAATAAATAGTGACCTATATTTTATATGTATATATCATTTTATATTTTAGAAAGTAGGTCTTACTATGGACAGATTTGTTACTGATGCCATTAGACCATTGTTCTGGGCATAGTTAGGTTACTAATTCCTAATATGGTTTTATTATAGTTGTGTCTTATCGTAAATCTTATCATTATCTTTCATCTGGCAATAAAAATATATGAGACGAATGCTAATGGCCCTTTCATCATCGGTTACTTAAACAAAGCTTTAATTCTCACTAAATTAACGTTTATTGCTTCAAGGGAGATAAATTTGATATTTCTACCAAATAAGATACGAAACAACAGAAACCTACACACATCTTTTGAACTAGGAATTATAATAACAAAATAATAGGTACGTTCTCTTTATAGCTTTTATGAGTTTTTTTTTGTTTTATAAATTAGTGCTTGACCCCGTTCCTGCCTGATGGTAAGCAGTGATCTAGTCTTAGATGGTTTACCATCGCTTTAACGCACAAATTTAGCAACAACCTACTCTCTCTTGACTTGAAGACACTGACATTGTAATCGAACGAGAATACCGACGCGGTCTATTTGTTCCAGTTCTTCGCAGTACGTATGGGGAAGGAAGACGCAAAGATGTTTCATTTCTTGAGCAATTGGAATAGATTTAAGTGTAAAACAAGTGAAGTAAGGTATTCCTGGACTCTATTTCGCTTCAATCTATAATTGTTTCCGTCAACCCAAGAGCTGGTGTTTATGCTCGACTTCTAACTACTCGAGTCTCCACTCACAATGTGAGAGGAACAGGTGATAGTCTACCACGCTGGCCAAGTGCTGATTGGTGGAGTGTCTATTATTTTCCTAGCTCTACCGAAAACAACCTGTATCAACGTCTTTATGTATCCTTCAAGGCACGGAAGCGCACAAGAAATTGTTGCAATTAGTCTCTTGCTATGACGCGTCGCATGATGTTTCCAATCACCATCGAGCATTTCACATTACGGCGCCCTCAGTTGCTCGCCTCCTTCCTCATTCGCTTATAATCACACAAGCCACCGAGTTATGAGCTTATGAAAAGCATAGTAGGTTGTCAAAATTGCAAACTTATAATAACAGTAAAGTATTCTAACTGAGAAAAAAGTCGAAATAGCTACTCAACATCATATCGTTTTATCGTTAGACAGTAATCGTTAAGTCATGTCAGAGGCTTTCGGGCTGCATCGACTTCCGGCACCTGAGTTGGGGACTAACACCTTAACACTTTGCATTGGAACAGCGTGGTGGAGTGCGCTATAGTGGTGGGCCTCTTTAGTATGAAGAGACCCATGCAACAGTGGGCGGCTTCGCTTGTGTGTTAGTTGATAAAAAGAACACATTCTTCTAGACAATAATCTGTCCCGATACTAAATTTCATTCTGATCCGTTGATTTGTTCATTAGTGCGTGAAGGAGTAATAAAAATTCTTTCACTTATCCATCCATCCAATCGTCCACCCATCCATCCAACCAACTATAAGTGCTCACAAACTTTCGCATTTATAATATTACTAGGATACGAGGTTAAGACGGTAGCTAACCGAACAACAATTTAATTTAGCGTTCATATCCCGCGGTGAGTACATGACTTGCGAAACAGGAGCGCACTACACACACACGTAACATGTTTTTAAATACAATATACTCTCATCTACAACACTGGCTCTTGTACAGCGATAAATGCTACGTAAACTATGGAGATGTGATTCAAATAAAGTAAGCGGTTTGTGTTGATCGTAAGTCGAAAATATAAGTAATGGCGATCGCAGTCGGTGTCTGGAAGTGACAAAATTTTTATGGGTGTTTCCGTGACTCACAGGGCACGTTAAGCCGTCGGTCATGGTTGATATGAAACAACAATTATAGCGCAGCACTAATAGTAGAGTGCAGACGAATGGACAGATTGACATGGCCTATAAGAGTTTCGAATTTTCTACGAATCTCTAAAAATGACTGTATAATTTATTGTATAACTGAAGTACGTCCAAAGTTCACATTTTACTCATCACATCGATGTAAGGCGAGTGGCGAAGTACTCGACACGTATGAGAAGCATTTCCAACGAAACAACTTGACTCCATCGTTTATTTCCGATAACATTTGTAAGGAAATGTGTTGGACGCTGTAAACACGGTGTTCATCGGTGTGAAAATAAACTTAATGCAGATTTGAGTACAAAATGTGTTTATCAATATCCTTGTAGCGGAATAAAAGTTTTGTGCACCACCCGTTCTGATTCAGTTGACAACCGCGCCTTAATATGGTATGACTTGTGTTCGTGGGGTAAAAATGTTCTTTCGTACATTCAATATTTGCGAGATTGGTTTTGGAAAAGGTGGAGTCGACAGTGCGGTGAATATTATAAAATTTTACTATTGTACGTGTACTCACTATAAACGGGTACCCACGATAATGTATACACCGATATTAAGATCCAGTTGTAAAGACTTTCACGGCTGACCTTAGTCGAGCTGCTTTTCTCATGTCTCCACTCAGAGGATTCGGCCAGGTCGAAATATAGGTTGAACATATTGTCATGTATTAACGTAAAAAATGTTATTTTGGTATATGTACCATGTTATATACAAATGCATTAAGTAAAAAGCTGTTTTAATATTACAAACAGACACTCCAATACTATGTGTTTGTAAAGATATAAACTATGTACTTTTTCAACAGCAATGCACTACAATGCTGGCTGAAGAGGCAATGGACTGGCCATATAGCTCGATGAATCTATAAACGTCGGGGTAGAAAGGTCGTTGAATGGAGACTACGTCTCGGAAAAAGGAGTACAGGGCACCCCGATCAGGTGGACTGATGACCTGAAGAAGATTGCGAGCATCCGGGATTCTACGGATTCTTTTACACGGATTTAAATACCTGTCCCTGCACTCCTTTCCGTAAATGGTTGTGAATCCACCATAACTTAGATTTGTTTCAATAATTAGGTCATATGTTCATATAACACGCATTATGCCTGAGAATGCTAATTACTGATAACACTTACATATTATGTTATCATTGAATGAAGCCATCGAGTACCTACTGCATATCTTACCAGAGATTTAGTGTTCAATACGAAGAAATGTTTATCGCGGTTCTGGACTTTGTTTATGAATAAAAGTGTCAGTTTGAATTACTTGTAGATAAATGAGCGTACGGTTTTCCTATTCTAATAATTATGGCTTAGGTATGTTAGGTAATGTGACATTATTATGTATTAATGATAAATGTATAAAATGTAATAAATGTTTTATTTACCTCCTACCGGCATTACAAAAATGCGAAATGGGAATGTTCTAGAAATTCCATTGTTTTCTTCTTGGGTGCGAATTGGTGATGCCTTCTGTGTTGCGAGTGTGTATGAGCAACCCAACCGCCGACTGCTGCGATTTTTTTTAATGCTAAGAAGCAGGCAAACGAGTAGAAGTGATCACGGCCGCCCGTGGCCGTAAGCTACTCTGTATCACTGACGCGTTTCCAGACAGGAAAGAAGGAAAGTAGAGAATGAATACATCACTGAAGTAACCGAAGTCAATAATGACATTAAAGGACCTTAGTAAAAGCATGTTAATAAACTGCTCCAAGCAGGTTAGAGGATGAAGAGGATGTATTATGTAATACTAGGGCCTGTTCGCGGCTTCGCAGGTTGATAAAAAGTAGCATATGCGTTACATCAGACTACAATCTATCTGTGTGAAAACTCTCATTCATTTCTGTTATCGCGTTTTTGCGTGAAGAAGTAACAAACATCCATCCATTATCTCAAGAATCCTCTCTGTTTATTATTATTACACTCGGCAGACGCCAGTTAGTGGATACCACTTTGACTTTACCTAAATAGAAAAATATACGTTTCTAGAAATAGAAATGTACTTACTCGTACATGAGAATTCTTTCCTGCAACGCTTGCCAGATAACAATAAAAAGGTATACCCGACAGGCAGTATGTAAAGAGGCTTTGTTTGTATGTAATTAGTCTGTGCAACTGTAATGTGACTTTGTGGAAGAACAAACAATCGAATGTAAACACTTGAAGGAGCGATGACTCGCGCGCGCATCGATCTTGCCTTGAACTGCACGAGGAAGTCACTAGTTTGTCTACACGAAACTAGTTTCCGTCCTTGGTTTTGTCCGCGTGGTATGTAGATAGAAAGTAGCCTATGTGTTAGACTAGATTGTAATCTACGTCTGTGCCAAATTTCATTCAGATCTGTTAAGTACTTTTTCAGTGAAAGACGAACAAATACCCATTCATCGTCACTAACTTTTGCATTCATAATACTAAGTCGTGTATTGTAATTTTACCCGCAAATTTTAAAACTGTATTAGGTACCTGCATAGACCGTTATCACGGCAAGACTGTAAATTACAATTATTGTCAGTAATATATTTTCAAGTACAGTAATATTTTTGGATATGAAACATCGTGTGGAGAATAAAACAGTAGGGAAACTTCATACATATGACCGAAAGCAAACAGCTTGGCAGTTAAGCTTGACACAAGACTCACAGGTCATCTTAGTAGTAATAATGGTGCCTAACCTATTTTTGTCAAAGTTTCTCGATTATTTCCCCACTAGAGATACACTATGTCCTGTACTATGTTTCTTCTCTCTCAAATACTGCTAGATGTTAGTGGTCATAGGTGGATGTGGACCACCAAAAGGCTGGTCTGCTCGTATGTGGGCTATTCTAGGCGAGTCACCATATACCTAGCTGTCAAAGATGGCTTGCGATTTTACACTGCGCGTAGTCAAAATTTAAGCTTTGTGGTTTAAAATAATAGTTTCAATAAAATACATGTTTTATTGCGATATGTTAAATGCAATATAAATGAAATTAATCGACATATTTTTATACGACTCCGAGTTTTCTGTTAAAAATGATTCTGTAGTTCATCGATATATTCTCTGAACATACCTTTAGTGTGATGATGTATGTCAATGAAAACGGTATTAATTTCGAAATCAACACGAGCCGAATAAAATTAATACCTTCAGATAAATTCCTCTGATCTCCGCTGGAGCGTATAACCTGAGATATAAAGCGAGATTATTCTTTGGAATCTATACAAATATTTCACGTGATAAACATTGAATAAACAAATGTATGAGTAGAGTATCAAGCAAATTATGTATTTATGGAAAAGTTATGTACGTTTCTTTGGTTCGTCCGATGATAATTCCCTTGTAATCGCTAGATTATCGACGCCCACCGGGCTTCCCATAGAGATCAGTTGTGACTATAGCGCACAAGAATTGAAACGCCTTATTCAATTTCAAAATTAAATTTGGAAAAGAAACTTCGATATTATAATGAGTACGCATTGAATGTGTCTAGTTCTGGAGGTGAAATCTCGCTACCAAAGTTATTAGTTACTTTTTATTTTAGTGAGTTTCACCGTTGGCGTCCAATTGAATCCTTGGTTGTACATTTTACTTGTAACCTTCAGATAGAACCCTATGTTAAAATCTATAAACACGTTTATTCCCCGCGCAGCGTTCCCGTATCCACGTTACACAGAGCATGTATGGAATAAATTATTGTCAATACGTTTTTATATTGTTTTATTGGTATGAAAGTTCGTGAGTTTTCTATATTACCTTTATATGAGCGGTCGGTTATGACGCAACATGGTGTTTTATGTCCCGAGATACCTAGTAATGGAAGTGTTGTATTCGATAATGTGAGCATAGTGTGCTTATGAAGTGGTTAATAAATGAATATTTATTCAAATTTCGAATATCAATCAATGTTTTTTTTTTATGATAAAAGGAGGCTAACGGACAGGTATTAGTTTTTATCATGAATATAACCAACATCTGGAGTGTTACCAGTGCGTCTCCAATGTGTGACATAGGAGAAAATGGATCTGCTTCCTACAACAAACTAGCTGGGAAAACGAAGTAAAGAAGTATATCATTGAAGAAACAGAGACGAGGAGACCCCAAACACAGCTCCAAGAGAGAAGTCAGAAGAAAATTGAGAAGAATCAGTAAAAGATGGAGATAAAAACACAAAAAACTTTATTATGCACTTGTAAAGTACGTCGTACGAACGACGCGCTTCGCCTTGTCTTTTATTTATCGTACAGCGAAGGACTGGAATAAGTTGCCGCATCGGTATTTCCATCTTCAAGTCATGAGTGAATACTAAGTTAATGCGCTTTACCATCAAAGACTTCATCGCCACTTACTATCAGGTAGAATCGTGGTCTAGCGCTAACTAATTCAAGGTAAAAAAAAAGTTTTTATAAGAAAAATTCTTAACAACAACAGCGAATGAACCCGGTAGCGAAGTTATAAAATAAACTGCTATAATAACAGTAAAATGATGTATTTCATTAGAAATCATTTTTTGATCACGATTTTTGATAACAACTGTACGTAGTGACCACAATGATGGTGTTTGATGTTATAAAAACTGGATATATGTATGTATGTATTTATTTATGCTTTGTATTTCTTTGTTGCGGTCGTCCTTCCTGTCAGTACACTTCCTTATTATATCGATTTTACTATAATGTGCCTGTCATTACGTTATAAATGAACCAGAATATTTTGCAACAGGAACTTTTAAATCAACATATGGACTTGTTTCATATATCGAATATATGCAGTATATAAAAAGTTGTGGTAACGTTGTTCTTAATATTCGAAAGATAAGCACACGACTTTAGTAAAGGGAGAGAATATTGGAGTGGTTAATGAAATATTTACCCAAGTTAGTGTGATTATTTTAATACGTTTTAATTAATTTCAGCGTTACAACATTATTCGTCAAGCACGTTGGAGACATTAGTAGCGTCCGTTAGCCGGCTTACAAGTGAAGAATTTTTCTCGAATCATCGAATAATTTCTAAGAAAGCTCTTGATTTAATTTTCTTAAATAAAACTAGATCCATTTTTCATTTATCCTAAATAAATAGCTCCTAAAGACCACAAAGCCACAGAGAGAAGAAGGAGAGTTAAATGTTATAAAGATCTCAGTATAACTCATTCAAGGCCTTCTGATCCCAAACTAAATATTAGCTTGTACTGATCGCGTTTCCTCAGCACGCTGCACGCATGGTTCCGTTATCCTCGAAAGCGGGACTAATGCTGCCCGCGCGGGACTTTAGCTGCCCGCGCGGGACTTTTAATTTTGATTTAAAAATTGGAACGTCCCGCCAAAATCAGGACGGCTGGCACCGCTGTCAACACCCCTCTTGGTATAAACAAGTATTTTTGTGCAAGTTGTGTTGTTAATTTTCGCATAATCTGGTCAGTGTGGTTATTGTTCAGCTTAGGCTCTGTCCGCTAGTGGCGTCCGCACACTGGCGCCAAAGCCGTACAAACGCTGGATTAACTCGTGCCAGATCACCACTTACTTCTGTTTTAAACCGATTGTAATACCGCGGCCTTTTATCTATACAGGTATTAGTGATATTTTTAATTAGATAATAATATACTGTTGCTAGTGATAGCATAGCTGTGACAGGAGCTTTGTTGTTTTAAGGCCTAAATCCCCTCAGCCTCTTTTTCTTTACCCTTGTCTAAAATTGGTAATATGTACCGAGGCTTAGGCTGTTTCGCATATAGAATTGGACTTATCGTGTTGCAGATTTTTACAGTTGCAGGAAGCTACGACTGTTTATTGATAAGAGCCGGAACCTACTGCGTAACATGCCAGACTACGGAAATGCTGAAGTTGTTGCCTTGAATGATTGCAATAAATGTTATATGGGCGTCAGCAGCTATTCAACTTGGACAATCAAAAATCAAAAATGAACGTATTTTTTTGGAATCTACAACCGTTTCGGAAAGGTGCCGTAATAAAGAAGAGAAGAAACGTCGAAAGAAACTCCTCGGCACATCTTTTGAAAACACTGCTAAATTGCTACTAATTAAATTTTTTTTAGAAACAACCCTGAATGGAACCGGTTGCGATCTATGAACAGTATCTATGACAACATTGATCACTACACCCGTAGATAAGCGTCTTTTTGGTGTAACATTAGTCCAATCGGCCTTATATTTGACCCCGCTCAATATTTAACACAATAGTTGTGAAGCATGATATCTCGCAATGCAGAATCCACACTAGTTTATGATGTACTTATTGTGCATACATGGTGTTGAAAACATACTTTGGTCACGTGCACGTGAGTCTGTGCCTGTGTGAGTGCGAGTTTTAGACAACGCTAGAAAGCAATTGTTCTGCCTGAATTTGGTAGACATTAATACCATATCACGTAGCTCAAATCCGTATTGGTGCAAAGTGGTGGCTGGTGCTGAAGAAGTCTACAGTTATATGAAGATAACCTTAGTCAGCAATGGACTAATCAATGGTAAAAGCCAACACATTAGGCGTTTTTTAAGCTACGTCATCATTACTTAGGATTGACGTAAGAACGATAGGCTTAAAAAACAAGTACATATCAAAACCTGAGTCGCCTTCTGTACCCATTGTCAAACACAAGGTCTAGCAGGTTTCACAATACATTTTATTGTGCTACGACCTCTGCCGTTTATTGAGATTTTACTGATCTTTAATATTACTTACAATAAATTTTTAATTTATCGCTCTCTCACTAATACACAATTTCATTCAGTTTATTGCTGTGGATCCGAAATTTATTCTTATACATTCTTCTGTCAGTAATTTGATTTGGTTGAATATGAAATTAAAGAATGATTACTTTTTTATTGCGTTTAGCATAATGAATAGATAAGTGTACAGAATATAAGGGTATCGAAAGGCACATAGTGTAATGTTACCATGTTTTTTTACAAGTTATGTAACAGTTATGGTGACGTTTGATATTGTGGCGAAGTGATGGAACAATTTCATATTTTACTATTTGCCTACACAGTATAATAACGTAAAAACTATGCTTACGAATCCTATACTACTATTGCCATAAATGCAAAGTTTGTGAGGATGGACGGATGGCTGTTTGTTCCTCCTTCATAGATATTGTAGTCTGGAATAATACATAACTTACTTTATATCAACATAAGCGAGTCCGCCGTGGGTGAAGATTATTTAGTAAATACTTAAATTTTCCTTCCCCTGGAGCATGTATTCCTAGTGGCAGTTACGGTGCAAATGGTGACCCTTGGCTTATGTTAATCCGGGTTCGTTAATGCCAATTAAAATGTTAACAATAGGTGCAGTAAAAGCGAAGCTTCCATTCATTCGGGACCGGTTTGGCACAAGCCGCCTCACTATTTTACATCTCAATCCCATGGCTTACATTACATCTCAATCGCTTAGGACGCGTACACACGCGATATTATGACTTAAATATAATAATAAATAAAAAATACCTCGGGACAACACACACGCTCATCTCATCTCAAAATGAGTGTTAGCTTGTGCTATGGTGATCAGATAACTGATAAACATCCCTGCTCATCACAGAAAAGTTTGTTCTGGGTGGGTATCGAACCCACGAACACTGCTCTAGTAGTCAAGTTCACTAAAGAGTTGGTAAATTAATAAATGAATATCTTAAGACAACTCACAGAGGGCCATCTGCCCCAAACCGAACATTAGCTTATTAGGCAAACTAATGATAATATGTAAAGATAAAACAAACATGTTCTGTATGGGGAATCGAACTTACGACCTCCGACGTAGCAGTCACGTTTACTAACCACTAGACCAATAGGACAGGCAAGGGCTTCGGATCAAAATAACTGGTTTTGTGTCGCTTATAGCATATCATAACATATAATTCTAAATACAAAGTGTTACAATTACTAACATATTTGGCTAAAAAGTCAGTAACAACAGTGGCTTAAAATTAACCTGTTTGGCTATGTACGAGTCCCCTGCATGAGTCAGCCGCCAAAGGATTAGTAGCATTGTGGTTAGAAGTTTGAGATTCAGTTTTTGTTGTTGGATGACAACACATCCTTGATACCCACACATACTTTTATGTTGCTCGTTTACTCATTTATCGGCTATGTAAAAAAAATTGAATAACGCGGCTATTCTCTTTTGAAGTTTGCTAGGCTAGTCAAATATTTTATATATTTCTCTCAAATTATACGTAACTTAGGTCCAGGCGCGGCTTTACCCGCGTGGTACCAATGTTGATAAATAATAGTCTATGACCACCAACTATCTCCGCATAAAAACACGTCAATACGTCGCCCCGTTTCGACGTAAAAGACGGACAAACACTTTCATATGCATGTATAATATTTGTATGGATAATTAGGTTTTTAATGTACATACTGGACATATACCAAAATATTTTTTTTACGATTTTTGTCTGTCTGTCTATATGTTTGTTATTTTATTATTAAGAGGTGATTGGAGTTTTTTTATTATTTTAAAATCATAAAATATAAGTTTTCGTAAAGTCTCCGCACCTTTTTTTATAAAATTTCACGTAGACAAAGTCGCAGACACATCTAGTCTGTATTAAAAATACAGCGCAAAATATTTTTATGTGATTTCTCATGTGCAGTTACCCTAAACCTTGGCTCAGTAGGATTCATAGCGTTTTTAATCAACATTTTAATATGCATTAGATTCAATAAACAATGTGTTTTGTTATTCTCTTTGATATTATCTACGGTGGGCGAAACAGACCCTATCGTATCCCGTTTTATCTAGGATTAAGATCGAATTTCATTGTCAGTTAATGTTATGTATGTTATGCATCAACAGTTATATTTTTCTTTTCGCGGCATCCTTACCCTAAGGATGTCTGAAAGTCAGAATTCTTTTGGGACGTCCTTAGTATTAATTATGTTTTAATATGCACAAAATTTAATAACTCGTTTCCGCCCGTGGCTTCGCCTACGTGGTAGGCACGTTGATAAAAAGAAGCCTATGTGTTAATCTAGAATATAACCTATCTCTATGCCAAATTTCATCCGCATCGTTTAAGTAGTTGTTGCGTGAAGGATTAACAAACATCCATCCATCTTCACACACTTTCGCATTTATAATATTAGTCGGATTCTCATTTCGTTAATAAACAGATAAATGTGTTTTACTAAACTAGCTCTAGGAATTTTAAAATATTCAATAGTGTACGTTATTGTATCAGAAATTCACCCTTATTATGCAACGTGAAATTTATTTCCACAAAAGATGCTACGGTTGTCACCAACAAAGAAGGAACATCGATCAAAAATTTCAAAGTAACACCCTGCGGTAACAGTGGGGAATCGATACCAGTATGGGGTGGAAATAAAAACCAGTACTTCCTATCACCCCTCGACTTCCTATTTTTTGTTGGATATCAATGATATTATAACCATAGATATGCTACTTTCATATATTTGGGGTTTCAGTTTTTTATCCGCTTTCAGACGCCATCTTGAACGCCATTTTGTCAAACTTATGTCAAACGTCCTATGATTACACTTCTTAGTGATTATGATGAATGATCTAAGACAATTTAAATACTATTCATTAATATTCATAATATGTATTATGAATGTATGTATATGTAGTATTATTGTATTATTTATTGTAATAAATATTATTATGAATTTTTAATATTTACATAATTACATGTGGTATATTATTTTTCAATTTTTTATTCTCTTTTATAGTGTTTATTCAATTTTAATACGTAAGTTGGTTTTCTTTTGACACATAAAACTTGACTCCTCTTAGCGACGACCATTGATTAAATGATAAGTGTATTAATTAGTATAGTTTGGCGAAAGCAGTTGTATGCTTATGTCATATCTATAGTTATAATGTCATTGTTGGATACCAATTTGTGATCCGACCACGCAGTAAACGGCTGAAAGTAACGATGTCGTATTAAAATCGATCATTTTAATTTGACCGCTTGTTAGAGTTGCAAAAAATGGATTTGACTTTCGTCTTTCATATTTGGGATATCTCGTCACATCTCACGGCATATTTGGGATTTTCTGTCAGTTGTAATGAAGATTAAGAGGGTTTCGTTTATTAAATGTTTAATTGAAGTACTTAGATTACTCAATGAACTTTATAGCGCCTATCTAACAAATGGTTTGTTCGGCGGAGACATATGAAACAAATAAAAAATCATGCAAAATCGGACCATCCGATTGTAAGTTATAATTATTGTATTTGTAACTGACACGATTTTTCGACTTTGTTATAAATTCACAATAGAGTCTAAATATAACATAAGTAGATAATACAAATCGTATAAGTCTAAATTTAGATACAATTATAAAGTTTTCTGATAATACCACAATCTTAATACTTAGCGATTTTGTTTCAGATAGTCGATAGAATTATTGCCAAAGTTTCAGATAAAGAAAGACTGCACGAATGTAGCAGAGCAAAAACCGCATGTTTTTACTTTGTTAGTAAAGTTGATGGAATCTTAAAATATAATAACTTGGAAAGACTTATGTTATTTTTCTTTAATATTAAATGTATTGAATTAAGTTAAAAATAGTTTTATATCAGTTATTTCTTTTCATGAATTACAACATTGTATCAATTCAAGAAATAATTGAGGTAATAGTTAGAGCAAAATGAATCCTGGGGTGTTCTAGAATAGAACCCAAAATTATTTAATGATTTATAGGTTTTTTTGTATCCTTGTTCCTTTGTGCACATAATTCTCTCATAATGTCAGATACGACTAATTCAACTTGAAAGTTTCACATCGAGTATTATGTTTAGTTCTCATTAACATTCAGTGTTCGTTTAATTAAAATCACTTCGCAAATAAAAAAAATATATATCCATTTAAAGAAGCTCTTGCGAGCAAGACTCGTCAATAATAATAATGTAATATAACGCGATGGTAAGGTAACGAAACAAAAGACGCCCTTACCATCAGGTGGGATTGCAGTCAACCCTTAACTTATAATATGTAAAAAAGGTAATTATCAAACTGCGACAAAGATCTAAGTAATGTATAGATTTATAAGGTATCTTCTTATGAACTAAAAAGTTATCAAAATTGTTTTATACGCCATTCATAACTCTCTTAAAAACTCATGGCGCAATTTATTGATAAAATGGTTGAATGACGTCATTGTCATGTTGGCATTGAATCTGCAGATCACCGAAAACATTAAACAGCATGATTATTTATTGCAAATATTGGATTACAGTTTGATAATAAATAGTGTAGTTGTGTATCTGTTGAACGATAGAACCTCGTGTATATATTAGAATAAATATTCAATATTTTATAGAGAATAATATGTCAGCATTCTACGTTTTCAAGCTTTAAGCATACACGTAGGTGAGTTACCAGATGGTAAGGTGCTAACTTCTGCCAGTGGCCTACGGGGGTTAAGAAGGATTCTACCACTTCAAGAAGTGCTGCGTCAAGGATGGAGAAAAGACGAAAAAGAGAAGTTCTAGATTGTTGAGACAACTGGAGTCGTAATGACGCTAACGGACTCCGTATACACCAGACATACTACTGCAGAATGGGCGCTGGGGTACCATTCTACAAATAAATACGTAGTAAGACGATTGCAGAAATGAAAAGAAGAGAAAGAATAAGATAGACTTTCGGTTTTGCGACTGAAACACATTTAAAATATTTCATGAATCTTGAAGTAAGGTAGTTTCTAAGGGCCGAAATACCCTACCAGAAATTGTAGAATGGTAGTTGAATTGCCCCACCACAAATCTTTTAAATAGGGGGCCGTCAGAATGCCCTATGTTATAGATTTTTTAATACTTTATCTGACAATTGATACCAATAACGCGCATGACACGTGCAAATATATCACAAATCGATTTGTTTTGCGTCGCTGAGTGATGAATCGACACTGAATCAACCCTTTTATTCATAGTCGTGTTTTTAGGGCGTGAAGGGTAAATGAATACATTAATGCTTAGAATTTGTTAGGACGCAGCTGTTAGATCACGCATCTGCAGTGCTCTCGTTTTTAAATTTGCTTTGCGAATTAGTAATCAAATATTTGAATTGTGATTGAATTGTAAGCATTCTTTTCGGCCCATGTGCGACCCTTTTAGGACGACATTGAACCTGTTCGTAGTGACTACGTGTGTACCAAGGGGTTCCGGGTTCCATTTGTAAAATCAGTAGATATTTATGTGACAGATAAATAAATGTTCTCGGGTCATGCTTGTGTATTATTTACGCTGTTCATGTTGCCAGAATACAGTTATGCTAATGTGGACTTATGAGTGTGTAAGCATTTATTTATCTAATCTTCTAAGGATTCTAACAAATCTCCATCAATCATTCCTAACAAAATTTCTTATTTATAATCATTCAATATCAGTAGGATTTCAGACTACAATCAAAACCAGTACTAGTTTTCTTGGAGACGAGTTTAAATAATTAAAAGTTAATTTTGGCGCAAGGACCGTCTAGAGCGGGTTGCTAATAATAAAGAATACGATTTTCTTATCTTGATCTTGTAGTTTAAGTGGCTGATGTAGACAAGGTATTGGATTTCAATTTATGCGGCGGCGGTAGCGACATCTGCCGTTTGATGTTTGAAGACCTGCGCATAATCTCATTATAATCCCAGTGTTTTTTCACACGGTTTACTATATCTTTCACCATTAGAATATTACACTAAGTAATGAATCTATCCGTTTTTAATGAAATATAATATTGTAAGTATCAGACGCAAGTAGTGATAAATAAGTTTTCTTTTTTATAGTTTAAAAAGTTAACGTAATTTTAAATGGGACTTCTGATGCTGTATGGTCACCATCGCTTGAAGTAGAGCTGAAGTATCTTATATCACAGCGCGCCGAACATTAAAATTGGTAGTAGTTTTCTTTACAACTATCCGCGAACACAATTTATGATGGTACTTGTTCTGCCTGCCGCTTCACCCCAGTGGTGTGTTGTTAAAAAGTAGCATAAGTGATATTCCGGGGTATACCGATTATTGTGTCAGTTTGCCTCAACCTTTCTCATGTACAATATTAAAAAGATATTATAAATTTTACTTACAACAGTAGTATGCATGTCTGAAACCTCCAGCTACGAAACAGCAAATGAACATAAGTGAAAAAACAGTGACTTAGGCTGTTTTTCATCTACAAGGTAATAAGAACTTCGCATACCGGGGTACCGTCAATATTTATTGACATTCCTTCCTCCTCCCCATTTCCTTAGTTCTCTTAAAGCCCCTGCTCAAGTTATTCTCTTTTCTCGGAAGCCAAACTTTGTCTGAACGTTCTAGGCATTGTATAAAATACCTAATTATATACATACATTGACGATAACTGACCCACACAAACACACACTCACTTCTTACGTAATAACTTAAGCAACTAGCTAGTGAAACTGGCCTGAAATGGGCCGCTAATGGGTCGAACCAAGATACATTTAATATTTATCAAAAACTAATAAAACTGCATCTATTCGTTGTTTTATTTATTGTCAGAATTTTATTGGCCGGACATAATATTTAACGATAAAGTTTGATTGTGTCCGTGAATCGTAACTCACCTTTTAATTATGTCATTTATTGCATTAATTCGGAATTTAAATCAAAGATACAAAATAAATTTGTATACAAATCTTCTCGCTGTTAATAAAGTTGTTGCGATTTTGTCACTTAATGAAAATTTAGTATAGGTATCATATATCTATATTTAGAAAGCAATGCTAATTGTATCTCATTTGAGGTGAGTATAAATCTCGAAGAACCTTTATGTTAACTCGACTCGAGGGAAAGTTCAATGAATTATAACGTAAACGACAAAATTTTAACATTTCCGAATACACTTGTTGGACCTTGGAAGGATGCGCGATGAGCGAAGAAGTGATAAAGCTGGTGCGATTATATTACGATACGATTGACCGACCTTACTTTGCTATCGTATAGGATACGAACCTTTCTATAGTATAGTAGGATTGTTTTTATGCACATGATTTTCTTATTCGTGAACAGATGTGTGAACAATAAAAAATTAAATCGTCTGTTCAATTCTCAGTTTTGCGAGAAATTTTTTTTACTCATAATGCTGATGTTTGCTGATCGTTTGTTGTTTGCTCGGTGCTTTAAAATTTTAGCAAATAGGGTTGCTGGTTATTACCCTTAAACGGCAGTCGTTAAGCCTTGTTAGAGCCCTTCAAAGAGCTACTTCTTTAACCACCTGAACTTCTATGCCTCAGTTATCAGGAGAAACCTTTGCTCGAAATTGGGCTATTAATCGAAGACAATTCACACGATATTTCAACATCGTACGATACAACACTTCTCTTATAATGTCATCGATCTAATATCTATGATAATTATCGACAGTGTCTCAGATAGTGACAAAAATATTTGATGTTCGATGAAACCCGTCATAAGAGTTGATAGTTCATGTCGATTTAGTAGAACATGGACATAAAAAATAAATTTTGATTTGCCAATGGGTATCATAAAATATTGCTTAGTGACATAAAACTACTGTCTGACGTAACCAGTTGTTTTAAAATCTATGTCAATATTTGTTTTAATTAAGAACTATGTGTCTGATTTATTGTACTATTTTTAACAGTAATAACGTTGAATATTGGGTCTGAATGGAAGTATCGGTTTTAATTAACCGTATTTATGTTTGAAAACAGTATCGAGCAGCGAACATTAATGTAATACACAGATATCAGAAGTTTCTCCAACATCCTGATCCTGCTTTGCTGCCTCCTTGTTTCTATAGAGTTACAAACTGGGTTATCCGTGACAGTTGTTTACGCTAGCCTTGCATAATTTTCCATAAAACCTGCCAGTAAAATAGGAGAAAAAAAGGTTAAAATGAATTCCAAATTCAAATAAAATCATGGTCGAATTTGTTTGGATAAATCTGAGAAAAAAACATTAATTTTGTTTTTGGTTACTTTAGATACACTTTGTTTTTGTGTGGCGAGTTTAAAAAACAAATGTTTTTTTACTTTAAATAAGTTGTCGCTTGTATAGAATCCTATCTGATAGTAAGTGGCGATCAAGTCTTAGATGCTAACGCGCATAATTAGTAAACACGAGTATTTAGTTGATAAGCCCTAATAAGATACGCCTTATAAGATAAGTTGTTGATTTCTCCCTAATAATATGAATTAAATTACATTGAATTTATAATATTTTACGAGCTTTTACTAAGTTTACGATGTACATTTTATTACTTGTCGATGTAACTTCAAGTCTATGACTATATGTAGTTGGAGTAAATGTGATCTGGATATTTTTCTGTACAAGTTTGTATGAAAAAAAAAATAGATCGAATTTGCACCGGGATGATGAGATCGCTAAAATGTCGTTTATATGCTCCTTTATAAACTATTTACTTAAAAAAAGTGTACACAAATCCGTCACATAAATATTTACCGCAGTCAGGAATCAAACCTAGACCATCGGATGCAGGATCTGAAAAATAATGTTGTCATAAAATATTTTAGTTTTCATCAATTATTTTAGCATATTAATTAGTATGGAATTAAATTATTACTATAATATTAAATTTATTGTATAAAACGACTGTTTGCTGGGTTTTCCTACTAATGACAATTAAACTAGACTACCGCTAAAATTAATGTTGTTGGGAATGTATGACGCATTGTAGAATAAGAGGAATTTCAGTACAAATAAATTTGATGATGAATGGACTTATAAATAAACTCAGACACAAATAATTTTTCGTATAGGTATTTTCGAATACACTTTTATACGTGAAATTTATTGAATCTATCATCGTTTCGGAAAAATCCTATAAGGAGGAGAAGAAACGGTGAAAGCAACTACTTATTTATATCATCGTTAATATTATTTAGAAGTTACAGAGAACCATTATTATATTTATATTATTATTTTATTATATTTAGTTGAGGCTAGATTGTAATTGATAACGTATTCGGAAATACTTTATACACATGAAAAATTATTTTTTTGTTTTACGTCTAATTCTAAACAATTACAACGCAATTTCATCAAAACTTAATTTATATTTAATTCCAAGCGGCGACAATCGCTATTTCATCATGCGCAAATGTCTTTGTCAACAATTTTGCTTTTACGATGTAGCTACCCTTAACGTAGTGACTCGTCAAAACCGTTTGTGATTATTGTGCCTATTGTTTATTTTTTAGGGCATTATAAATGTAAGCAAATAAATAATTAATATTACTATGTATATATATATATATATTTTATAGATACATAGTCAGATCACATTTCTAGTCTTCTGTATATACTGTATTCTCAAATTTGTACATACTTATTATAATGTGTTGTGTTTAATGTTATGTGCTTCAAATTAAAATTCTTTATTTATCTACGTTTCTAATTTTTGGATTAATAAAGTAGGAAGGAGGAATACCCTTCTAACCGAGAGTTCATTTCATTTGACGCCATGACAATGAAAATTCGATCATGCAAAAATGACTGTGTCAACAAATCTCCTTTTGCTACGTCGCTACCCCTAACGCAATGACCGTCAAGCGACACGCACCGCATTAATATCTTATCAAGTGATCGAGAAGCGCATAGCCTATCATAGCGCATAAAAGGGCAATTCAGCCCTGCGTATGGGGAGAAAAATAGTCGTAGTGTTAAATGTAGAGAATTAACAGTGTTCCTGGATGCGTCACCGATCGTTCGAGCTGTAGGGCGACCAGTCGGGGCGAAAGTCGGCTTCGGCCACACAGTGCGAGAACCGCGTACATACCACGCCACAGTCTCATCTAAGCCACAGCTATGCGCACATCTTCCCCATCATAGCCGAAAATTCCTCATTCGAATTCCCGAGTCACGCGTAACGCGACGCGAAACTTTCGGTTCGCGGGAATTCGCGATATTTTTTTTCTGAAAAACATTTTTTTGGACACTCCTAAATTGAACTGTTTTAGAAAAAAGTTCCAGCGATTGGCGGCACGCGGGTAAAGTTGTGTGTTGGTGTTTGTAAAAGTGCGTTTTGCATACATTCAAAGCTTCTAAGATTTTTATTTGTGTGCAGTGTGCTGAAAGATTATGTGAAGTGCTGTATTTTTATTTTGTGCGCATTTTGATTTGGATTTTTTTGCTCCGGAATTTTTTGGTTGGTTATTATTTACGTATTTACTTTTCTCTTATTGCGACTGGATTTTGATTAATTAAATTATTATGTAGTAAGTAGAGATATTTTTTTTGCTTTTTCTTGAAAATGCTTATTGATTTATCGTCAAATAATTGTTATTTTGAAAATCGAAAACAAATTAGGGTGGCATTATTTTGAGCATGTCAACTGGTCGGTTCAAACGGCTTCTCTATTTTATTATTGCTCGTTATGGACTTCATTAATTTTCCGATGACAAATACTATCATTTTGTATTAACGGGTTTCTGACGAGTTAGAAAATATTCATTCCAGGCGTTGCGCGAGCTCTGTCCTCAATTATACTAATATGGTA
>DWJZ01001135.1:0-25251 GCA_018249125.1 Asbolis capucinus | reverse complement strand
TTCAATACAAATATACCAACAAATCGTCTCCAATTATTTCACGAAGTAAACCTCGCATCATACGCACCTTCGAGCAAGCAACAGTTTCCAGAAAGATATCTCTTTGGTCTCTTATTCTTCTACAAAGAATAAAGTGGTAATAGCAATGTCCACTCTTCACCACGACGACAAAATTGATGAGAATACTGGAGATAAGAGAAAACTAGAAATTATTACGTTTCATAACTCAACGAAAGCTGGAGTAGATGTTGTCGAACTAAGCGCAACTTATGATGTATTTCGCAATAGCAAGCGATGGATGTTTAAATATGGCATCTATCAATGCTAACATAATATTTCAAGAAAATGCCAACAAAAGGAATAAACTTACAGAATTTGTCCACAATTTGGGATTGTTTGTTGCATACGCATTGCATTTACGAGGAGATCAAACAAATATTCCTGTGAACATTCGCCAGAGAACTTCTTCGCAAATCACTGTACCGTTGCGCCCAGTAGTTCAAAATGAATCTGGACGTTATACTCGATGTGTAGATTGCTCACCAAGAAAGATCGTAAAACAAAATACGTATGTAAAAATGTTCTAACGTTTTATTTTGTCTAAGATCTCATATTACTTTAAGTTTCAAAAGGTTTTTTGTTATAATAAAAGTTGTTACTTTATGTGATTTTTGAAAAAGAGGATATTTTTGTTACAGTGTTACAGTATAAGTAAGTTTTCGTCACCACACTCCCACCGGGTTAAATGTATGTGTTATTAACGTAAGTAGTTGTATGACCTAGTTCACGTCATAATACAGTATTCCGGATCCAGTATACTGATCCGTTCATCGGATCGAAACAGCGCGAGGCATTGCGCGGGGTGTGGGGTTCTTCACACAACACAACCGTCATTTGCCGGTTTAATTCCCAGAGTCGTGCAGATATCCTCATTATCATGGCACGCAAGACGTTTGAAAAATATATTGATCAAGAAGTCTTGATAAATTGTGATGAAAGTAGATCAATTTTATGGGACACAACACTGGAGATTTATGAAGATAAAACTGCAAAAGCCGCAACTTGGCGCGAACTTTTGCACATACAAGAATCTGCAGGCACACCGACGATATAATATTAAACTAAAAAATATATAAAATTAAACTGAAGTACATTTTTTTTGCTTCCATTATTTACTGACCGATTAGTTATTGCACTGACAATTTATATTGGTATTCTGTGCTTATCCACTGATCAATATACATATAGTCTATTTACTAAGCTATTGACAACCATCATAATATTTTTATTTACTTGTTTCAGGAAAATACGTTATAAAAAAATGGAATTCGAATAGAGATGCCTGAATACGAACATTGAGCAAGAAAAATAAATTGAAGAAATCTGGAGCTGCTGCCTCAAATACCAAGCCTTAGTGCCCCTGCGCATTAGGCAGTCGTTAATTAGTCGTTGCGGCCAACCAATTCTTCCAAGATATATGTAAATTCGCACATTACACGACCAGTGGCCAGCGGCCAACGAAAAACATCGCGACACACGCGGCCACTTGGCCGCCACGGCCATAGAGATGGCGTCATTTTGTTTGAAATTCCTCAGTGTGCGCGCACTGGTCGCCGCGGTCACACGTTTTTTGTACATACAGGATGGCGTTCGATACTGAACGTTTTATTTTAGAAATTGAAAGCAGAATAGCAATATAGGACCAATCATCGGATGATTATTCAGATAAAAATTTAAAAAGGCGATTATGGTTGGAAGTGACCAATATATTCAGTGGGGAAAAGTTAGAAGAAAAAGAAAAAGGAGAACTTTGTAAATATTTTTTTTAAATTATTTATTATTATTTTAGTACATAGTTTACCTATTTACTGAACAACTTTTCTACGTACGAGTAGGCTTTTATTTTTATAACAAAATAATTTTCAAAGCTTACTCATCAAATCCCACTTTGTACTATTATAACGTTGATTCCGCCGTTTCGTGCAAATCGCAATTCCAGACTAATTTGCACATGAAGTTTTGTTTTTATGTTAAAAATAAATTAATAATGGGTATAAGTATAAAAACGTTAAAAGGTGCATCTGTAATATCGCACATTGAATAGTTAGTTTTCGAGAGAAAAAAAAGGTGCCCTAAAAACCATTCCTCTCCGTTTCCAGATAGGGTTCTTAGCAGAAATTTATACATTTATTAGTCTATGTATGAATTTACTAATTTAATTTATGTGTTATTTTAAAGTTTAACTCGTTGCCTACTAATTAATTATTTCGAATAAATATTAAATAAAAGAAAAGCCTCATTTTAAAATTGTTACGGAAAAAAATTCATTACCATCCGTGTCTAGATACTCTTTAAATTCATCGATAGTAGTGGCATCACTAGTACAGTTCAAGCTGCAACGTGTTTCAACGGGTCAGTTAGCCGCGACCACTGAGCGAGGACGACGTGCGCCTACCGCTGATAAAATTCACGTTCTTCGGTTTGTTGGTCGACCTTCGTCCAGAAATCAATTCATTACATTCCTGGGATTTTTCAAGGTATGGTAGCAAATAAATTATTTTAAATACCTTATATGTTTATCTGTACAAACCTTCCTAATTTCATTTTAATGACAAGTTTGTAATAAATTCGGTAAAGAAGTTATTGATGAAAATGTTTAAATTTTTCATTCATCTCCATTTCATTACCATCATCTCCCTCCATTTTGCGGGAAGGTAATGAACTGTTATGGAAGGTAATGAAATGATTTTATTTCACTAAAAACGAACGGTTATTATTAAAGTTTTAAGTAAGTCGTACTTAATTGTAGAATTTTTTATTCCCCTTTTCGAACAAAGTATTCGAAAATAAACTTAAAAATAGCTACTGAGTTGCATTCTAAATGAACAGACTTACTAATTAAACAAAATTTCTTATGGACGATTATTACTTACTTGCCATAATTATCTTTCGTGTATTTAAAAAAAACTATTTATATAAAATATATTTTTCTTTTAGAATTAATAAGGGGAAGCCACGTAAAAAGGTGACGAAAGAAGAAAAGCTAGCTCAAGATAGGCTACGTAAACGAGAAAAATATGCATTAATAAAAAATGATTTAGAGTTATATTCTCCTCAGAAAGAAAAGGAAAGAAATAGATATTTAGCGAGAAAGGAAAGAAAAAAGATTTGTAGCATTCAAGATATGATTCCTAGAACACAACGAGAACGAAGTAGACGTTGGCGACAAAATGCACGAAACTATTTACAAAAGAAGACAGAATAAATAAACTAGAGAGAATATTAACAGAAAACTCACCTCTCAATAGTGACGCAGATATTAATGTTAATCCAGAACCTTCTAGATCTGATCCCTTGCTACTTGATGAAGCTGGTCCGAGGACATCTAATCAAAATATGTCTGGACAATTATTAAAGTCCAATAAAAGATTGAGGCGTATACGTTACAATCATAATAAGATAATAAAGAAATTTAATGATCGGATTCGTAAACTATAAAAAGAAAAGGATATGTTACGTAAACGACGTAATATTACTGAAAAAATATGTGACACTATCGAAAAAAAGTTGATGAAGTATTGCTAGAGATTAGACCTGAAAAGAAAGAAGGAGTAAAAAAACAACTACTTTTCAGCGAAACTTTAACACAAAATCTGCAAGAAAACTATCGAACCGTAACTAAAAAAGACAAGCGACACTTTGTTGAGGCAGTAATGAAAGATGACAAACGTCTGAGGAAATATAAACTACTTCACAAGTTGCCATTTTCCCGAAGGCCGAAAAATATTGCAATTGAAAGAAAACAAATATTGATAGATAAAATCCAAAACTTTTTTGAAGAAGACACCAACAGTAGATTTGCAGCAGGTAAAAGAGAATATATAAAGAAGAAAGGCGTTAAGAAACAGAAGCGGTACTTAAATGACAATTAAAAAAATCTTCATGCAAATTTTTTAAAGGAGCAGTGTAGGGTAAGCTACTCGACGTTTTGTAAGTACAGACCTTATTGGGTACATTTTCCTAAAACGGATCGAGATGCTTGTCAATGCAAATTACATGCGAATTTTAACCTTTTAATCAAAGCATTAAAAACTTCGGGCATTATCACTGAAATTTCGGGAACACAGGTAATCAATAGTCTCTGTTGTGATATGAAGCAAACATGTCTCGAACGTACATGTGAATTATGCGCTAATAAAGTTTTAAATTATCACGAACTTCATAACGACAAAAAAATTTTGTACCATCAGTGGGTTGTAGAAAAAAAGCCGTATACTGTAAAAGACGGAATACAAAGAATTAAAATAGTCACTACAAAAAAAAGACTTGAAGATTATCCACGTAATATTATTCACAAATTAGAGTCAAGTTTAGATACATTTATTAAGCACAATCTAAATATTACTGTACAATATGAGACTATCAAACAACTGAAACAAACTTTAAAAGATAAAGAGATACTTGTGCACGTAGATTTCAGTGAGAATTATTGCTTGAAGTATAATGAAGAGATACAATCCTTTCACTACGGAGGAAGTAGAGAACAAGTATCCCTACACACTGGCGTTCTTTACTATAAGGACAGTGACGCAAATAATAGAACAAAATCATTCTGTACTATTAGTGATTGCTTGAACCATGACGCCGGTGCCATTTGGGCTCACTTATATCCTATTTTGAAAATGGCACAAGAATTAGTACCGTATGAAATAGTAAATTTTTTATCTGATTCCCCATCCAGCCAATATCGAAATAAGAATATATTTTACCTGATCACTAAATTGAGAGATATTAACCCCAATATAAATAAAGTGACATGGAATTATCAAGAATCCGGTCATGCTAAAGGGGCTCCCGATGGGATTGGAGCAATCGTAAAAAGAACTGCTGATAATTTTGTCAAATATGGTGGAGATGTTGGTAGCTTTGAAGATTTTTGGGCTTTAGTAACTAAAAATATACCAAATGTACATTTCGATATTATATCAAAGAGCGATATTGAAAAACAAACATTTCCCCCCATTCCAGGTTTCAATGGAACAATGAAAGTACATCAAGTTATATGGGACGCTAATAGTGATAAAGCATTAGCTTTTCGAAGCCTTAGTTGTTTCGATTGCCAAGGTTATTGTATACATAATAAACATTTAGGGTTTCTTAAATCAGATATCTACGGCGATACCACTTTTATCACTGACAACCAGTCCCTACTAAGTATAGATACTTCAACAATTTTAAATAACTTAGATGAATCAGATGTTTTGGAAAATTTACAAACTCTTCAAGGTCCAATAGACCTACAGCTATCACCGTTGATAAACATATCCACATCTTCAACTGCACCAAAATCTCCTGAAGTAAAGATATTGTCTGATGTACGCTTAAGCTGGGAAAACACAAAATTTAGTAAAATGCCAAAAGAAAATCAAAACCTTAAAAATCTAGATGTAGCTTATACTAATTCTGAAAACCAAAAGAAACTTGAAGCTTTCATTCAATCAACTCAATCAGACAAACAAGCAAAAAAGTACAATTTTCTTGAAGAATCAGACGACAGTGACGATTATAACATTTTTTAAAATAAATAATAAGAGTTAAATAATTATGTTATTAAAGAAAAGAGTAAGAAGAATAGAAAAACCCAAACAAGAAGACTAGAAAGACCGCGTTGGTTGTCGGTATATAAATGAGTGTGAATTTTTATAAATATTTTTCAGAATGTTATCGTTATGTTAAACAATATTATTGTTTAGTTTGTATATTATGATCTAAATCTGCGTTGGCTATCCATAATATTTCGATAGATTTGTTATTTTTTAGAAGTATTTCATTATGTTTTGCTATTTTTTTTATGTTAATAATTACTGTGATTTTGTGATGCAGATCAAAAATCGTCTTATTAGTTCCTATTACTGAGTATAGTAAGGACTACAGACTTGATTGTTGTAGACTGGAAGTCGATTATCCTTAAATGATTAGATTAGCTTAGCTGAAAATTAATTAAGTCAGTCGTTAATTACGTTGATTTTTTGAGACTGACCAGAATTAAAAGACTGAATATAAGAATAAAAGATGTTAATTACTAAAATAAAGTTGTTTTATTTAGTTTTTATAGATTACCGTCTATTTTGATTCATTACAATCCTTTCCAATTCCAGTACTCTTTTGCGGTATGTCATTACCATCCCAACTTAAATCATTACCATCCCGCGCTAATTCATTGCTATCCTTGCGCTTTTCATCGCCATCCAGTTGTCAAATTTTGATTGTAATTTCCTCCACAACTAAATAAGATAAAAAAGTGCCTTCCTTATTTTATGAATCTGGGTATGATCTTCATTGGATAATTAAAAAAAAATTTCATTAATTCGATTATTTTTTTTTATTCCGTGGAACGTTGTTTTTTGCACGAAACGCCGGAATCAACCATATATATATATATATTATTATATTACCTATTTATAATATTATTATGCCTCGGTACCAAATTTCTTTCGGATCTGTCCAGAAATTTTTGATTGAAAGAGTAACAATTATCTACTCATTCAACCACACAAACTTCGCATTGCTGCATTTGTTCCTTTCTCGGCTATTTCCATAAAAAAAAACTGATAATTTATGAAAATCACAACTATGAAACTCAGCTCAGAACTTTATATTCATTCTAAATTCTAAAGGACCCACAGTGCTTATGACATTGTTCAATAGAGGTGTTTATCATAAATAAAATCGAGGGTATTATGATATAAAAGTTGTGAAGCATAGCATAACTATAATACTATGCCCCAGAGGTAACAATACACAACATACAATATAACATTTTATATTTTTATGTTTCAACTGATACATTATTTACTATCAAGCATAAGCATAAATGTATGTTTATAATAAGCATTAGAAATAACACTCTGGGTAAACGACAGCAGTCACATGTTAATAGTAATAGAAACTTTACAATATATGCATATCACACAACTAAATATTAAAAAATAATAAGTATCAATATAATTTTATTTTAAAAAGTAAACTACTTGTAACAATCATCATCACACTACCGGTATTATCATGAAATGTATAAGATAATATATTCAATAAATAAATTACACTAAAATGATAAACTAATATGTTTTAGTTTTTATTTTCAAGATTCTAATTTTAAATGCACATAAGCTGATCTTATTGGATATAGATAATCAAACAAAATGCTATTTTTCACAGGCGGGTGATAGAAGTCAAGCTGACGTCATAATTCACGAGATATTGCACAGCTGGACTGGTAACCTCCTGACCAACAGGAACTTTGAGCACTTCTGGCTCAACGAGGGGTTCACAGTGTTCTTGGAGAGGAAAGTCGACGCTTCGCTCATCAACGACACGTCTGAAGCGAAGCGAAGCAGGGACTTTCACAGCTTACTCGGCTTGCAGGAACTCATTGAAACTGTAAGTTTGATAAAATCGCTAACATCTAACATTTTTATCTTGCCATTTTCATACTTAATAATGGTCTTGACAAATAAAATAAAATATTGACAAATATGAAGAAAGATTGCAAAAAAATGCATTGGTATTCAATAGTTAACAATTACAATAGTTATCAACAAAATTACGCCCGTTTTTAATAATAAAATACATAATACTGTCGCGTAGATTCAACTGTTAACGAATTTCGACGCAAGCTGTCAGAGCTAAGTGGCTCTGTGGGAAATGGTCGGACTATCGAAGCGGAGATTCATGGTTCGATCCCAAGTTTTATGTTGGTTTTTATAGTTTATAATTTCCATTTTTTATTTCTTTCCTATTTCCAACCCACTGTCGTAACAATACAAATCTTTTCTCTGTATTATTAGTACGGACAAGGAAAAGAAAAAGCTGAATTTTGAACTTCAGGTACGATTCAGTTCAGCAAAATTAATATATCTATAAATTAATTCAAGAACTAACAGAGTTGCAACTTTGTTAATATTCTCTTCATTTTCCTCAAAGTCCAGTGTTCCTCAAAGATAAATATTAAGTTCAATTGTTTCAGAGCTAATTGATTAAATCGATTCATTTATTTAACCGGTGATGAACACAGATCATTTTTCGATGAGATTCAGATCTAGAATATTGTTCTTTGTCATGTCATGTACCAATCATCACTGGAGCAGCGTGGTGGAGTATGCTCTAAGCCTGAGTTATGAAAAACCCGTGATTATTAGTAGACCAGCAATGGGTGGAAGTTATTGGTATTTCTGCTGAATTAGAGTCGAATCGATTGGTTTACGTCGATTTGGGAATTGTTGGAGGGGTTTGTGGCAACCCTATTATCGGCAATTTTTATCTCGAAAGCCTCCGACATGGCATAACGATTGCTATCTAACGATAGCAACCGTCCCCGACGGCTTTACGAAGTGCTTCGAAGCGCAAGAGCCTCATGATTTTTTTCTAGTAGCCGTCCACCTACCGACTGCGTCCGTTGTTGCTTAACTTTGGCGATCACGTGCCGGGCTATGAACGCCTCTAAACAAATAAAAAAGTGTGATCTTCAAAACATTAAAATGATAGAGACAACGATAAATTCATTTTTACGAAATGATATTGAACAGTGTTGGCTAAGTAAATAATTCTCAAAGACAGCTTGTTACTTCGAAAACGTATGTCTCCCTACAGCGGCGTTCAATCTGTTTTCTCTATAGATGTATATTTCCCTTGGCGCAGTTAAAACAAACGACTACGGCGTTTGAAATATCTTTTAACTAGTTTGCGCCTGCGACGCCGTTGGTATGTTGATAAAAAAAAGCCTTTGTGTTATTCCAGGCTATAATCTATCTTTGTACATAATTTCATTCAAATCTCTTCAGTACTTTATGAGTGAAATAGACATAAATATCTGTTCCGTCATCCTTAGAAACTTTCACATTTCTAAAATTCGTATACATCTTAGGACAACTCACACAAACATCTAATCCCAAATAAAGCTATAGCTTGAACTAATGTAATCAATAAACTGATAAACATACATATAATATAATTTATATATAAATATAATACATATATATATATATATATATATATATATATATATATCTACTTATTTAAATACCTTCAAAACCTTAATTACGATTTTTTCCTTTTTTTTTCTAGAATATTTTAATGCTTGACTTATGTAGATCCTACCTGATGTAAGTGGCAATGATGTATAAGATGTTGGACGCACCAACTTAGTAAATGGCTACTCACTCTTGAAGTCTACAAGAAAGACGTCGAGAACCGTAACGGACCGGTGAGATGCTAAGGACATAAGGATGGATACCCGTTGTACGCCTGGTTGTTCGCTGGAGGAAGGGGGGCGTAAATATGATATAATTCACCCAAGCAATTAATACTAACTTGTAATATTACATAACTTTTTGAAAATTGGTGCGCGCAGGATTTGCTCCCAGCTGTTCGAGAGGCCAACGCACAAACTGCATTACTGTTTTTGATGTTAGTAATGATGACGATGGCAAATCGTGATCGTAATGTGTAAGTTGGTGAGGGAACGTCTCGGTCGATATCGCATCACGCAGCGTCTGGCGGGCGACTCTTGTAATTTGGTTTGCCTACGATGCCTGTGAAGAAACATGCGTATATTTTGTTTAAAAATGAGTTTTCAGAATTCTACTAATTTTATAGATTTACAATTTATTTGATTAAATCCTCAGTAATATTATAAATGCGAAAGTTTCTCGGTTTGTTACTTTTTCATATTAAACTACTGAACCATTTTTGATGAAATTTGGTAGGTGGATACTTGGTTTCGGGGGTTAGTAAAGCGTAGGTATTTTTTGTGAAAAGGCTTGAAGGGTTGGAATTGATGAAATCTTTTTACTATGAAAGATATTTGCTACTCCTTTCGAAACCGAAGAAATCTCAATGAAATTTGGTACAGACATATATGTATTATGGTGTGGAATAACACAGGCTTTTTATCAACACACTGCACGAGCGAAGCCGCGGGCGGAGCTAGTTTCAATTTAAATATTAAAGTGATTAAGTTATTAATCAGTCATTGAATTAAACGAAAGCTATTAACCTAAATTAGAAAACACGAGAATTTTTAATTTGTATGAAAACTCGTTTTCATTATATAAATGATATTTTAATTGTATGGAAACATTAAATAACCAATGGTGTTGATGTGAACTTTTTCAAATAGTTATTAAGTTAATGTGTTATTCTAAAAACTAACTAAAATTGTGAAATAATATTTTTGAATGTGCAATACAATTACATATCGAAGATTGAATCTTAACTAATTATATATGGAGGAAGGATTTGATTGTCTGTTTGAGGAGAATAGGCTCCGAAACTAGTGAACTGATTTGAAAAATTCTTTACTATTTGAATCTTACGTTATCGCTGATAAACGTAGTCTGTAAAATATGTACAAAAACTTTAGGGATCCGTATGAAAACATCGACAATGTAACAAAAATTGTGAAAAAAATATCGCGCACGCTGCGTTAACTATTGATAATATAGCAAAGTGATATACATACTTATTATAGCTTTATAGAGGACATATATATCTACAAATAAGTCCAAGACACCATATGTCTTACTGTTACAGTTATGACACAATAACTACTTTTTTGTGATAACTAGGCAAGTTTCTAACAGAAACTAATACTAACGATGGCCGGTTTACTACCATCTATACTCGGGGCAAATTAAATCTGGAATTTTCAACAACAAACCGTTGCGTAACAACCTGTGACAAACAGGAGAATTAAACATTTTGTTGTTATATCAGCTGTTAGCTCTTGTGAACGATTAAATAAAAAAAACTTGCAAATTATGCTATTTGCGTGGTGACAAATTCATATAGTGTATTAAAACGAAAACCAATAAATTATAAAACTATAAAACAAAATACTTCAATTGGTTGAATGTTGTTAACTCCTTCATGAAATTAAGGATGTCAGAGTATGAATTTGTGAATGATGCTGTGTGTTGTAATTGTATTGTGTGACTGGTATGACTATATGTCTTTGTAGTTTGTCATTGTTCTTTGATGAATACTTAGTTCAATGACAAATTTTTAAAAATATAATGAGAAGTTTAGTGAAAAAAACCTCCATTATGTAAGTTGGTGAAAACCCTACAAAAGATTTTTATGGTTTGTTTACATTTATTCCGGATCGAAGTTGCACCGAGTGTAGCTCGTGAA
The DNA here is from genome assembly GCA_018249125.1 of Asbolis capucinus. Taxonomy (NCBI): domain Eukaryota; kingdom Metazoa; phylum Arthropoda; class Insecta; order Lepidoptera; family Hesperiidae; genus Asbolis; species Asbolis capucinus. The sequence goes on along the minus strand of DWJZ01001135.1, from coordinate 14,061 downwards.
CGTTGGTGAGATACACAATAACAACTATCCTGTTTGCGTATTGTCTGCGGTTGAAATTCTACCATAATATTTTAATTATCATTGACAGTAATGAAATTTCCAATTGTCGGTGTATGTCAAATAGGGTGTAATGCCTATGTATTATATTTTTAATTCATTATTTAATTAATGTATTTCTAATGCATTTTTATTAGATTTCTGCCGTATATGACATGAGCCGACTTGTCGGCTAATTGGTCGGGCTATTTACAGCCGACTACTCGGCTAGTCGGCCGTCTAGTTTTAGTCTAGTATCCGCCTAAAATAAAATTGGCTGACTAGCCAACTAGACGACTAGTCGAATGTGAAGAGGCTTACTTTTCGGCCGACTAGTCGGATGTGACGAGGCTGACTAATCGGCCAACTAGTCGGATGAGAAGAGGCTGACTAGTCGGTCGACTAGTCGGGCAAACCGACTTCCTCATTATTAAAAAGTTTATTTAAAAAAAGTTGTATTGATTTTACATTTGAAAATGTGTAAGACTAATTATAAAATAAAAATATTATTAATATATGTATATGCATATATACATATATATATATAATAATGGCATTCTCTGCCAGTCAACCCTTAGAGATAGCGAGAAATTGTGGCGGGTGTACAATAATAAAACGAATGATTACATGCGTTTATAATACATAGTTATGATAGAATATATAGGTATATATGTATGTACAAATATTATTATACATATATTATACTCGGCGTTACCGAACGGTCGGCACATCTCTCATATTTATGTAAAATAATAGCTTTCGCCATGCCTTCCTCGTGGAAGCTATAACTGTGTCAAATCTCACAATCCTACGTCCGTGTAATAGGATACAAAGGGTACAAAGTATTTGCTTCATGTATCTTATACATAATATTTTCGTGTCCCAATGTTAGTCACCGTACTTCTTCGAAACGGCTTGACCGATTTATATGAATTTGCATATTCAGTAGGTATGAGAATAGGCTTTGTTCTATTTTACATACCCCTAAGTGTTAAGGGATGTCCATCCCCAACTTTCATTGAAATCTTTGGACAATTTTATTTTTGTATAATTTGGCATTCTATCACCAACCACAATTTTTAATGGGCATTTTAGTAATTTAATCATTTTTGTGCACTAGAAATTACCTATAATTTATGTTGCAAAACAACGTTTGTCGGGTCAGCTAGTTAATATATAAATAATTTCTTCTACAGACAGTCCAACTATAGTTGTCACAGTAGATGTATTTCATAATTATATCAGTTTATTATATAACATCTTTAGTGGAAGAACCATTTTACTATAGCAGGATAAGGAACCAGTTTTATGTCAGCCAATTAGTATCATACAACTCGTACGACTTGAGTGTGCTCCTCTGTTCTCGAGCTTGACGTCACCGTCTCGATACTGTGTGTGAAAATGTTTATTAGATTGGGTTTTTTGCAAAAAAATTGCCTTATTATAGAGGGATTTGGAATTCGTAAGGAAAAAGCGTTCGTTCACCTGCATGTTTCGTTCAATGTGAGTGGATGTACGTGTGATTGTGTGTACGGCCATAGGCGTATCGACTCTCTTTAATTTAAATAAACAAAATTATTTTTAGAATTTCATTCCTAGCCGCACAGATTTTTTCGTAAATTTTTGACTTAATAAAGAAGATATTTTAAATGTAAACGAGTAGTCGACATTTCAAGCTAGTTGCGTGAAATATCGGTATATAAACAAATTATGAGTACGCGTTTAAAAGTCTTTGGTGCCGCGACGATATTTTAAAAAGCATGATACTAGGGAAAGTTTGTAATAGATATCAACACTTCAAAAAATCAGTCAAGAAGCCGGATAAACTGTGCAGTACTGATACTTGCTTTTGTGAGAGAACTCACACATAAAAATATTTATATACATATTTAGTATCTGTTTATTTTTAAAACTGTTTGTTTTCCAGTCACAAATTACTTTATTAATATTATGTATATTTGTTACTACCGAAGGTAAAAAAAAATAAAAAAATATATGAGAAATAAAAATTATAAACATTAATTAATGACTTATAAATAACTAGCCTAGTTTCCTCCGAAGTAAGATGTAAGAGAACTGGAACCGATCCTCGATGGTCTTAGGAAACCGTGTGTATGACGTCAATACCGCATCTGCAACCTAGTTCTTCTAGAAATTGACTTACAGTTCTTCTGGAATTACTATAGGGTTCGTTTACGTTATTCGCAACAACAACAAGGCAAGAATGCCTGAATTATATGCGGAGGAGTAAGAACAAGTAATGCATATACCCGAAGCGGTTCGAAGAAGCTGCAGGGGGGAGAAGAAGACCAAGTAAAGCATATACCCGAAGCGGTTCGAAGCCGCTGCAGGACGAGAGGAAGAATAAGGAAAGCATACACACGAAGCCGCTGCAAGAAGCGAAGATACATTCGTATTTCAGACCTAATGCACAGTAAAGTCGAACGGGTTGTACACCCCTCAAAGCTTTCGAGCGGCGACCGGGAATACAGCATATATTCGTATGACATCACTCCGTTAATTAATGTCACTTGCAGTTTCATCAGTTCATACCAAAGGTAAACTAGTTTTAGTAGGTGCTCGTATTTTAAAAGGAGTTCCTTTCAAAGTTTGACGTCTTGTGAAGAAGTATCAGTTTCTAATATTATTTGCGACAAGTTTGTGACCGTCGGAATATCGCCTTCCACGCTTCTTTTCGTATTTCAAAGCCTAGAGGCTCTACCAGGATGCTCCAGAACAAATTGGTGGAGAGGTGGACGTCACATAACTACCTGCGCCAGGAATTAAACCCAGAGGAATTCTCCTGACTTCTCAAAAATGTATGGTCATTTTTGCAACCCATTCCTGTCTCACTCTTTCGGGCCTCCTTTCACACTGTGAGGGGTGCGGAACATGGCCACCACGCTGGACAAGTGCGGATTGGAAGACTTCACACCCCTTCGATTACTTCATGTGGAACCGTAAGGTTTCTAGGTTTCTTCACGATGTTTGCCTTCACCGAAGCAAGTGCGTAAGCATGTAATACACACATAAGTTTTTGTACTTAAAAATGAGCATAAAGTTTGAATCCAGGCCTTCCAACTCGTTATACCAATGTTCAAATTGTTGGGTTCCAGCCACAATAGATCAGCTATGGTCGCAGCCGCTTTTGGAATATTGTCCCACATCCATAACAAATATACATAATAAAACTATTAGCTATGAGTCGTGGAAAAACTATGGTACAAGGGCATAACATATGGAGATAGAAAACTATCTTCCTTCTACCACGATAGGATTTAGTATTCTAAGCCTATACAGTGAGAAATTAAATCTAGATAAATCCGGATAAAGCTAGATAAATCAGAATAAAACTAAATACATCCGAATAAAAGGAGATAAATCCGGATAAAACTACATAAATCTGAATAAAACTACATCGGTTTGAGTAGAGTACGCAATAGACTCAGTTGAGTAGAGTCGACTTAATTCAGGTGAAGATAACACTGAATCTCATCGTAAATTGTACCTCATGAATTAATGTACCATTAAGGTACTATAAGATAGGCGGTGTAGCATAGTGGTTAAGAATTCGGCCTCCTACTCGGGGGTCCGGGTTCGAATCTCAGAGTACGCACTTCTGATTTTTCGGAGTTACGTGCGTTTTAAGCATTTAAATGTCACTCGCTGTAACGGTGAAGAAAAACATCGTGAGGAAACCTGCATACTGGGGAGTTTGCAAACCTCAAAAGTGTGTAAAGCCTGCCAATCGGCACTTGGTCAGTGTGGTGGACTATGGCCTTAACCTTCTCATTCAGAGAAGAGACTCGTGCTCAATAGTGGGCCGTTATACCTTGAGGTGATGACGAGATGATGAAGGTATTATAATAATTTCTGTGGATTATTTTATGGCTGAATAGTAAAAGCCTAATTGTTTGAACATAGCTTGCTCGAACGGGAGGACCTGGATTCAATCGCACTCCTCTAATTTTCAAGGTTATTACTTCTAATACACAAGTTATTTAATAGCAAATCACGCGCTTTCGTGAAGGAAAGCTTCGTGAGGAAACCTGAAAGTTCACCATCAAGTTCTCGACATTGTGTAACGTCTGCTAAACCAAACATGGCCAGCATAGTGGACTGGTCTGTACACATTGTGGGAGAAGACCAGAGCCCAGTTACCGATGGCAACTAACAAAAGCATCTTTTTTTTTTATGAATCACATCCACTTTACAAACGAACAGCGGACAAAATTGCCAAAAGGACAGAGAATCCTATAGGAACGAGTCCTAATAGGCTATTTTACTACGACCTCTATAAAGGTACTGCCATTAAAGGAACGTGTCAATTTGAACTATCCCAAGTTGCTCTAGCGATCGTTAAGTTATGTCGTAGTCCTTCAGAGGGCATAAAAACTACCGACAGTTTCGCCACTGACCCTCCACTAATTCGTATTGGGGCAGCGTGGTTAAGTATGCAAGAACATGCTAGACCAAGAGATCTAGGTTTGACCTAAGCCTAACATATCTAACGATAATTCTCGTAATAGTCCTCCGTCCCCCTTCCTCGAACTCGTCGCACGGCAGGTCTCCATCCGTATGTTGTGAACATTCCGTCAGATCGAACGACGCCGTTTTCCTCGTCGTTTATTACGCGTACCGCGAAGGGTTGGAATAACATGTCTGTGTCGGTGTTCCCATCTACGTATGACGTAGGAGTTCAAGAGAAGAGTGAATAGATTACTAAGTCAGTGCGGCCAACACCTAAGACAACATTCCCACTTTCCATTAGGTGGGATCAATGTTATGCATGTTAACGCATTAAAGAATAAGTTATTATTCTACGTAAAAAAATTAATTCTTGCCACTCGGTCACCTATTCTCCTACCGACCTCACCTGTTGTTACTTAATTTTTTCGATTACTTACAATCGAAACAAGGGGCCGGGCTATGAACACTTCTGAGTGTACAGTGACATTGGATTTAGTTATAATATACATATTATACTAGATGGCGGTAACAGGCGATTAACCAGATTTATCATTCTTACGCACGTATAAACAAACTCTTCTTCAACATTTGTATGGATGTTAAATTATAACAGACACAAATTATTGACAGGTGTTCTACGTCCAACGCCTTTTTCCATTATACTGCAATTCTGACATACGTATAACATTCACACATTCAATTTTCATTATAAAAATGGTTTTAACGTTTTCATATTTTCTATCTCTTTCTCCTTGGCCTTCGGTTATTCTCCTTTCCATTTTTCTGTTACCTGTCCTGAAGCGGTATGTTGTTGGTGTGTGGGGCTATTTCATGTTCATTCCAGTTGCTTCAGAGATGTGCCGCTTATATTGTTCCTCCTAGTATCTCCTACTTTCTTTCTGGCAGCCAATGGAGTCAGTCCGGTGTTGTCTATGGGCGGTCTTCTCGTACAATGTGAGATGTACAGGTCGTGGTCCACCACGCTTGCTTATAATGGACTTCACACACTTTTTAGAACTTTATGGAGATCACCCAGGGTCGCAGGTTTCTTCACGATGTTTTCCTTGAACGCAGCAAGTGATAATCAACTGATAGGCACGTATATTTGAAAATAAGAGGTCTGCTCAGCATTTGAACCCAGGACCTGAACGAAAGACCAACGCTCAAACGTAGGCTAACTGGTTAACATTTTTGACATAAACTATTTGAAATTTGAATTTCAAATTGTTTTGTTCTAAGTTCCGCCATGTGTCGTCATGCAAAGATGCTTAAATTCGTCAATGGTATTGTATTGGTGTCCTATGAAATTCCGTAGCTTCATCACCCTCAGCATCACCGGTTGGTCTAGTGGTTAGTGAAGGTCGTGTGTTCCATTCCCACTCAGGTCAAACTTTTCTACAATGAGCAGGAATGTTTGTTTGTGTGTCTAGGTGTAAATATCTATATAAGTATGTATTTTAAAATTTATATGTATGTTTAATAATTGTCTGATCACCATAGTACAAGCTCACCCTTAGTTTGGAGTCAGATTGGCCAAGTGTGAGTTGTCCAAAGATATTTATTATTAATGTTAAATATCCTTTCTGAATAAACCATATTTCAAAGATTTGCTATTAAACCAGACAGATTTTATGGGACGGTATGGAGTTTGATGTTTTAACTCAAGATGGCCGCCGTGACCCGTCAGCTAATACTATTAGGTTGGATTACGGCTGTCGCAAATTGAACTCGGCCTAGACCGTATTGCTTCAGAAGTAAGTGCGATAACAGATCTTATGTATCACTAGTTTTCGCACGCGGCTTCGCTTTTGTGTTAGATACGTTGATAAAAAGTAGACTGAGTGTTAGTCCAAACTTTAATCTACCTCTGTACATAATCTCATTCAGATCCGTTCAGCAGTTTTTGTGTGACGGAGTAACAAACATACATCGATCCATCCTCACAAACTTCCTCATTTATGATATAGTAAGTAATTGTATTTTTATTTTATAAGCTTGCTATTACAAACTAATTTGTTGTATTAGCGAAACCAGTACTTGACATTTTTTTTTCAACAGTAAACAGAAAAATTTAGTCAAAAAAATCATATAATTCCTAATAGAAAAGTTGGCAACCCTATCTCGAGTTCGAACTTGGGATCTCTCACAGCGCTCCCGTTCAGATGAAAGGAAATGTGATTGTAATTTAATAAATTCAACACCAAAATAATATTCGATTCCCTTAAAATGTCACAAAGTTTAGTGTGAAATACTTCGACGGTAGGTAATATTGTTAACATAGGTCGTAAGCCCGAGGCAATTTGAGCGTAACAGACACTCATGCGAGCTAGGGTTGTCAACTCCTAACTTCAAAATAAAATTTTATTTCGATTTAAATCCTATATATCTACGAAGGTATAGTAAGGGTTTAATAAAGTCTTTTGAGTAACTTATAAGTGTTAAGTCCTTACCGTTTTCCGTCATCTAGTATAACAATAAGGGCATCTAGTAAAACAGTAAGGGCGTAACTCACGGCCTTACTGCGTTTAAAAGCGGTGATAGCCTAGTGGTTAAGAATTCGAATCCCGGAGCGCGCACTTCTGTCTTTTCGGAGTTATGTGCGTTTTAAGCATTTAAATGCCACTCGTTATAACGGTGAAGGGAAACATCGTGAGGAAACCTGCATGCTGGGGAGGTTGCAAAACTCAAAGGTGTCTGAAGCCTGCCAATCCGCACTTGGCCAGCGTGGTGGACTATGGTCTTAGCCTTCCCATTTAGTGAAGAAACCCGTTCTCAGTAGTGGGTCGTCATTGGTTGGGAAGGTTGGTGATTAGCAAATCAAAAGGTGGAACGATGGTTGCAGGACGTGAATTTTAAAACATACGGACTCCAAAAAACTCTTTACGACGATGTTAAAAACTATCCAGAATACCTCTGGACACTCCAGAGAGCAGGACATGTCCTGGTAAAGCGGTTGGCAACCCTGGTCTCGTCGACCTAAGTTAGATTATAAATTCATATTCTCTAATGTAAATTTGGCTTTAAACGGATATTTGAATACAGTCGCGATAGAAGTTAAATATGACGTTTTGACTTTAAGATGAATGGATCACATTTTCAAGATAGATTATAATATTTTGTAGCCCTGACACACAACTGTACATTCCTACTTCTACAATTATAGAAGTAAGGGTGGTTGTTCCTAGAATTTACACTAATAATATCTCGTGACAACTCACACACGGCCATCTGACCCCAAACTAAGTGTTAGCTTATACTATGGTCATCAGACAACTGATAAACATACATATATATTTTTAAATACATACTTATATATGTAGATATTTATATCCAGACACACAGGACAAACATTCCTGTTCATCACAGAAAAGTTTAACCTGGGTGGGAATCGAACCCACGACCTTCGATGTAGCACTCAGGTTCACTAACCACTAGACCAACCAGCCTGTCAAAACATTAAACACTTGGTATTCCCGCCGTATGATGTGGGAGCTATCAAGAGAAGAGTGAATAGGCATTTACTAAGTTAGTGTGTCCAACATCTTAGACATCACCGCCACTTACTATCAGGTGAGATCTACTATGTCAAGCATTAACTTATTCTAGGTAAAAAAAGACAAATCGGACTAATGACAACTTAACTAATCTAAACTTAACTAATCTAATGCTTAACACTGATTACATTATATTATCGTATTTTTTTAAACGTAACTGATAATCAAGATTATTGTAATTAGTACAGATATTTCGAACCATGCAACTGAATCGAAAGTTCCTGCAGCTGCAAACCATGCAACTGAGTCGAATCTATTTTCCATATATGTATATAAAAACGAAAGAACTCTCTTCATGCAATCTCAGTAACTACGAGTGCTAAAAGTTTAACATTTTGTATGGGACTTTTTAGGGCGTAGGTGCTCACTATAAAGGAATTTTGCTAAATTCGAGTCCTAAGGATGTGTTTTTGATGTTAATAGTAATGCATATCGTCATTACCACGCGGACAAACTCGCGGGCAACAGCTAGTTACGTTAAAAATAACAATAAACGTGAGTATTCATTGCAGTTTCAAACGTTTAATATCCACGACGATGAAACTTCAAAATATCGTATATTATCGACGTTTCTGCCTTTAACCACGAATCATTGCATGAGCCATTCAAAAATAGAAGTTTATCAAAACAGACAGGAGTTGATAGCGATGCCGGCGCGTAAACACCGCGCGTTGATTGGCGCGTGACGCAGCTGGCGATGACGTCACGAGCACGGGGCGAGCACGAACCGGGCGCATGGTTCCGCGCAGTCTGCCCGCCGCCCGCGACCAGAGCGGACGTTGCGTTGGACGAGGCCAGTAATCACATAAATAATATATTATTTGATGCCTAAATCAGTTTTATCTTTTTTTCGGACGAACTCCATACAAATGTTATCCCATGTTTCACGATAAACGTAGCCCATGTCTTTCCTCAAGCGCTTGGCTAACTCTGCACCGGACTAGAACATTTGTTTCAGTGGTTTAATTGAAAAAACGTTACAGACAGACAGAGTTACTTTCGCATTTATAATATTGGTAGAGATATTAGAATAAGCTTAATCTTTTGTTTATTAACTGTATTGTATATTAAAATTGCTATTATAAAATATCTGATAACAATAAACAACTTTAAAAAAATTGTTTGTTTTATTGATACAGTTATAACAGTAACGATATCTGTAGTCGATATCAATAACTCGATTATTGACATAACAATTTATTGTATCGAACTTCCTCTTACCGTTTCTCCTATCTTATAACAACTCACCTATTTTGTAAATAATTATTATCTACGAATGACTAACCTCTCCTTGCTTCGGTACAGCAAAGGTCGTAGATGAGTTACTTTATTGGTGAGTTGTTTGTGAATCCATTTTGATAAAACAAATTCTTAGCGAATCAAACAGGATCATTCGTTTAGGATCGAAATAATCACGTTATCCGTGGGATAAGGTTGCCCAAGGCAACATCAACAAACATGGCTTCTAATAATAGTTTTAGGTTCTATTACTAAACGTTATGTATAGTTCCACCCTAATATCTTCCACTTGCTTCCGCACGCAACCTCCCCTGCGTCGAATAGTTACTTTGGGCTAACGCTAACTTTAACCAGCGACTTCGTTTTTGACATACATGATTTTTGCCGTTGAAACTAACCGTTTACTCAGCGCACGCAGCGGAAGCTCTCAATAGGAAATAAATTCCGTGATTTTTAAACATTCTTTAGCCTTCCTCGATAAATAGGCCACCTAACACTGAAAGATATTTTCAAATCGTTCCTGAGATAAGTGCGTTCAAGCAAAAAACTCTTCATTTTTATAATATTAATATAGATGACAGATAATCAACTACAGTTAACCTTCGGATTATATTATACTGGGACAATGCGTAGTAAAACAGGAAACATGTGCAGGCGATGATATCTGACTAAATTGACATTATTGTCGCTCCACTCACAGCGACTGTGTGACCTAATGACTCGACTTTTATTATTGAAAGTCTATAAACGAGGAGATGGCCGTGTTAACTATAGAACGAACTTCATAATTAAAATTCACTTATTACGTCTTAGCAACCAAAAACTCACTTAACGAAATGCAAAATTGAACAATAAAAAGTTCCTACATCAACTATGAAATAAACAACAAAATATATATAAAAAAAAACTGTGATAAAGTCTAAAGCCGTGCATCTGTGTAGCTTGACATGGGGTTCTTCAAACAGGATGGTTCATCGCTTCCATGTTGGGGGTAATTCATTGGTGATATTGTACCGTTGCTAATGTCCACGGGCAACTGTGACCGTTTCCCATAAGGAGACCTATTAGCCCATTTATCTGATTTACTACCCTACTAATATTATAAATGCGAAAATTTGAGGATGGCTTGATGGATGTATGGTTGTTTGTTAGTCCTTCATGCAAAAACTACTGAACTGATTAGGTGAAATTTGGCAGAGACATAGATTAAAGTCTGTTATCCGCGAATCCGTGGGCGGAACTACGAATTGCATAATGCTCCTAAGTCCCCAACCCGAACACGAGTCGTTTGGCAGCCGACTCTAGCAAGTACGAGTATGTCATCAACTGTGGCTCTTGGAAAGAAGGGAAATCATATTAAACCAGGTCCGATATAACATGTAAGGTTTGGGATCATTGCGCACCGAATTATTAAAGTAAAAATATTAAGCAGTGATATCCTAGTGGCTTGAAAGTTGGTTTCTCGAATTGTGAAGTCCCAAGCTCAAATCCTGCGGCATACACCTCGAATTTCCAAAGTTATATGCGTATCAAAAGTTAATTATCCTTTACTACGGTGAAGGAAAACATCAATAGGTAACCTGCACTCCTTGGAGATCGCCATAAAGTACTCAAAGGTGCGTGAAGTCCACCAATCCGCACTTGGCCAATGTGGTGGACTATGGCCTGTACCCCTCACATTGCAAGAGGAGACCCGAGTCCAGTACTGGGACAGTTATGGGTGGCAACGATGTGCATCGAATTATAGGTATCAAATAGATATTGGCTAAAATGTTCTATTGCCCTATTCTCAACATTGTTGGGCAATCAACGTGTTCCCTATTATTGAAGTTGAATCTTGCTGTACAATGTATTAGTATGGATTGATTGCGCACCCATTGATGGCCCACTACTGAGCATGGATTCTTGCTCATACTGACGAAACCTAGAGCATATTCCACCAAGTTGCTGCGGACTGTTGGAGATTATTTACGTATAATAGATGAAATTTCAAATAAAATTTAAAAAATACTTTAATTCTAAAAACATGACAACAAGAAACAATTTTTCTTATAAGCCCTTCCCACCTTCCACGTGAACAATTAATCACAACGGTATCCGATCTAAAACAGATTACGCCCACCAACCTAAAAATCCCGACAATAACGGAATCACGAAGCAAATGGCACGACACAGAGCACTCTTACTATTCACGAAGCAATTCCCAGCGTAAGCCGTGTCGCGATAAATCCATCCGAAACATTAGTATGCGGCTCACGTACTCCCAAGGACCATGTAGCTGGCTGTGGCCTGCCCTGTAGGCATTCACCGCATCAGTATGCCGCAGGCGCCAGCGCGCGCCCTTTGGCATGCCACCCGCGTACGCACGCTACGTCATGCTCGTACCAAGGTGTAGATACACAGGACCGGATTTAACACCTTTTATAAATCATTAAATTTAAAGTATAAGAATAAGTCGCATGGGCTCGGAATGGGCACCGCGCTAGGAGGTCCCCGGTTGCGTTCCCTTGGACATCCCGGAGTCCTCCGCGTAGCGCTGAGGAAGGCCACCGGGGGGGCTTTAATGCGGTACAAATCCCACATAACCCGGAGAGTCGCTCCCACGACACCGGTTTCCCCCTCGATACCAAAAAAAAGTCCTCCCTGCGAGTACTTATGAAAAAAGACCAGGCTTAATTAAAAATTGATACGAAATTACAGGAATATGGTTATTTGCTTGACTTTAAGCTGACTTTTTCTTCTTTGAGAACTCTTTTCAAGAATGTAAAAATTCAAAATAAGCCCATTAGAAAAGCGAAGATCACGAAGCAATTACTATAAACACACATGAAGACTATTTCTAAATTGTAAATACGTTGCATTCGAAATAAATATATATGATTCAAAGCTTAATAATGTATGAACCTGAAACCATCCAATTAAAACAAATGCTAAAATTGCATCAAGATGCATTGATTCAAAGGTTAGTAAAAATGAAAGAAAATAATACATGTACAATTTAACTAGTACGACGAACTAGACAAACCGACTATGATTCGAGTGATTGAGAAAACAATATAGATAATGGAGTACTGGAAACTTTTCAAGCTCAAATTCCACAAAAGTCACGACGTTATTTCACGACTCCGAACCCCGCTCAATTGCCCCGAGGAAGTCGTGAGGAAACAATTGAAGTACGGGCAGCAACACCATACATGCGTTAAATATATTAACCGATATGACGCAAACAGCTCATTCTCAAGAAAAGTTAGGGCGTTTCGCGGTACGATGCTAAAAGATATGCACACAGCGATTGACGCAAATCGCCGTTTAGAAATATTTGCAGTAGTGTTGTAAACAAACAACATTCGGTCACCCACTAGCGGTCTTTGCTCCAAAGACGTGTCTAATGATACTTCACGAAAGGCTAACCTCTGCGAATTCGCAACCGTTGACGTGGAACCGACATATACACCACATGATTGTAATATGTTATGTAACCCAACGTTGCGTAACGAATGTTTGATTGTATAACAAATTCCTAGAAGATTCTAATATAAACAATCGGCGTAAACTACTAGGAACAAAAAGATTTACTGGCACTACGAAGAAAAGTGTGGGTAGTTGTAGAGGAAGGAGTTTGAATGTTTCTAATAAATGTGACTATAAAATGAAATTTAACACACCTGTCAAACTCTAGTAAATAAAACAGAGCTGGTACGTATAATAAAACATGATATATAGTAGTGAAAATGTTTCTCTTAATACTGCACCTACCATAAAAATAAAAGACGATCAATAAAAGTAGGAAGATAATATTTTTATAGCAGAAAGTATTAAGGTACTGACAAATACTCAATATATGTCTTTCAAGGCGTCAGCAGAGAGGAATGTCGTTCACGCGTGTGTAATATGGGTAACATAAAAAAGCTCTTATTTTCTAAACATTTAGGTTCTAACTTTAAGACTTGGTAAACGCATCTAGTTTAAAGACGCAACCATATCCAGTGCTGGATTACTCCATGAGCATTAAGCAATTGCCTAGCGCATCAAATAGTTTTAATCTGACACTGGTCATATAAATTCGTGTTATTTCATAGTTTTCCCTAATTTACCTTGTACCTGTACATTGTACGTTTACATTACCTTTACACCGTTAAATAACATTTTGATAGACTGGCAAGCGCAGATTTTATTTAAATTTTGGTAATAATCCTAAGAGTACTGAATTATTTCCAACAGAGGGGATTGAAACAGGATTGCCTAAAATAATGTTAACAAATAGAGCGAACTTAAAATAACCATAACATGTATTGTAATATTCAATAAATCTGGCCAGCTGGTAAAATATTTGTTTCACAAAATCCATAGATGATGTAATAATGCGTCAAAGGAAGACCAGATTGGACGTATTTATATAATTCTCTACGGAAACTCCCAAAAGAAAACAGTTCCGCGTAAATAAAGTGGATTCGCCTAACAACATCAATTCAAACCGTGTAGCGTCAGTTCAATATTCGCATAAAAAAATTGGCAAGGGCCGACTGTTGGTATTCTTGCGTGATCATTGAATCTGCTTGGGGGAAATCCCAAAATACCATTTGGAAATTCACTTATTAAATATCCTCATTATGAGATGACTAGTTATCACTTTAACAAAATACTTATGCATACTTCTATACTACAATAGAATTCAAAGTGATTTTTTTCTGTACATTGAATATGTTTTCAAAATTTTGATAAAGGGGCATTGTAACATCGAGATAGAGCACGAAAATATTTT
>DWJZ01001134.1:0-25264 GCA_018249125.1 Asbolis capucinus | reverse complement strand
CCTCCTCTGTGAAATGTTGGTGTCTCAGAGCCCAATCTAGTCGTTTTCTTTTGTTGCCTTCTGAGAGCCACGGCTTCATGTAGATTCTGTGATGGTGTACATCATTATTGTACACAGTAACACACACGATGGCACAAGTAGCACTGGCGATTGATGTTAAATTAACCGTCGTTGCCCGATATACAAATTACTTCTATCTTTGTTTATCGACTCGCAATAGAATGAGTTAGAGCAGTATAGAAATAGTTTTAATCGTTTAGATTCCAGTCTGAGCAGTTTGAAAAATACTCCGCTCATGGAGTTGCCAGATTACGCCTGTAAAAAGTGCTCCCAGAGAGGGAGTTAGCGATATTTGGCGAATTGACTACAATAATGAACTCCTTAATGCTTATCAGAGGGTGCTTTCCGATTCGAGTACGCATCAGATAATGGCCTCGCAGCCGGTGAGGTGATCGAACCGGACGGCTCAAGAGTGGGAGCTTACCAGTACAAAGATCCTACGGGACAATTGGTCAAGCTGAAGTACCGCGCTGGCAAGGAAGGTTTCCAGGTGACCGTTTAAAATGTCTTTGTGTGAGTGTGTGTCAGCGTTCTTCGAATATTTGTGGTTTATGAGCTTTATTAATCTCAAAAATTATAAAAATTCGCTGAATGAGATCCATTTTAAGGTGATTACAGGCATATAAAAATACATAATATTTGTGATAAAGTGAAAACATGTTTAGGCTTTTCTCATCCGTACAAATCTTGTAAACCATTTTTGGACAAAAATTAATTTTATGTTTTTCGTTGTTATAGCCTGAGATATTTGTGTACTGACGGTTTCAAACCGCAGCTACGCAGCAGGTGATACTGCTGAACCAGTTTCTGACACATCAGTCTTTTAACTCTGAGTATTCGTCGCCACTCGGGTCTCCGGAACCGTTAAGGAGGTCAGAAAGAGGCGGTCACATGCCTCCTCTTTATTTAGATGACTATGTCTGTTTTCTTTACACAACGTGAAAGAATGTGGTGAAATAAAAAGCAAATAAATTGTAACACTCTAGTCAATCTATGAAACATCCATATTTTATTATTATCTTCTTATGAAAGAAAATATTATGTTAGAAGTTACTAAGTTCTACACTAAATATTTATTTATATATGTATGTATATAAGTTGACATTAATATAAAATGCAATAATAATTTACTGAACAATATATTTTTTTTTACCTTAGATAAGTCAGCGTTTACGATCCCACCTGATGGTAAGTGGCGATGAAGTCTTCGAAGGTAACGCGCACTAACTTAGTAGAAGCCTATTTACTTTTGGATAGCAATAATTTATTATTATCTCCCGAAAAGGTCCAGCACTCTGATATACCGGTTTTTGATCCTGACCGCACGTATCGGTAACTCTGTCGGCTGCGTTCGACACTGGTACAAAGAGAGAAGAAAATAAAAGAATATATATAACATAATGTAACAAGCAGTAATGAAGTAGACGTTCAACTTCGACTGCAGAAACAGATTTAAAATTACAATCTTTAGCTAGTAATTTGCGAGTTTGAATGAGTTGATCACATAGTTTCCCCAGTGCATTCTTGTAGACAGCTTGTGTTGGCCATATATTTTATGGGTTTTAAATTAATTTTTTCTGATGTAGATAAAACTGGAGTATATGTACTGCAATTTATTATATGTTCATATACTGAGGGCGATATGCGAATTTATTTATTATTTTTACTTCGTGTGTAAACTTAGTTTCTGATTCCAAAAAGACTTTCGATTCATATAGGAAATGGGTTCGAAAGTTCTTCTCCACTGCAGCCATTGCGGCTTCAACCCATTAGCTGATATACATGGCCCATTAGTAAGCACGGGTCTCTCATACTGAGAAGCCCAGAGCATAGTCCATCAGACTGCTCCAATGTAGATTGGTGGAGGTGTTAGAGGCCGACCCAAGTGTCGGAAGTTTTTATGCGAAGGCCTCTGACATGGCTTAACGATCGAAATCTAACGATAATAACCGGGATCGATGGTTTTACGTGCCCTCCGAAGCATGGAAACGTTCATGAAAATTTTAACCACTAGGGGTCACCCATCCTTCTACCGACTGCGTGCTTAACTTTTTCGTATCGATTCCAACCGAAACAAACTGCCGGGTTATGAGCGCTTCTGCCGAGACTCGCTGCATATTGGGTTGTGGCTGGATTGACGTCGAATATTCCTGGTTTTAGGAATGGATATATTTAATGTGTTTTTTTTAGTTTCATTAATTGTAATGAGAAACCTGTAACTTAACCGAAATATAACCGTAACCGAAAATATATGTTTTTTCAGTTCATAGATTGATTGAATGTATGATTGATTGTACAGTTTGTTATTTGATTTTTATTCCACCACATATAGAAAACATATGACATTCTAACATTACTGTGACTGTCCTATGGTTCGTTTACAAGTTTTGTACGGATGAGAAAAACGGGCTATACGTTGATACACAATTACTTTTCATAATTATTATTACAGTATTTGCTGCTACGGGCAACAAAATCTGGAAATTCTGAAGTTCTAAAAGTAGTGGATGTTGCATTAGTAACATTACTTTCTTATTATAAATTAAAGACAGTAAATAGTTTATCACAAGTACATTTATAATTAAATTATTTTGTTGACAAAAAATTTATATCTTAAATATTTATTATGAAACCGTAATTCTTTTAAATTATCCTCTACCTTGAAAAAGGTGACCTTGAAATAATACAATAACTTGAAAATTTATAGGAGTATTTCTTGATGCAACTGCAACTGGGTACTTATACCGAGGTCGCAGTTTATAATTAAATCTTTCTGTGGTCAGATCCTCGAGGGCAGTCACTTGCCGAAGAGCCCAGAGCCGGTGCCACCACAAACACAAGGTAAAATACAATTATGTATATATTTATTGAAGCGATATCTTTACGCGAGTTGGGCACTTTTGGGATAGGAAAAAACCGTTGAACTCGCAACCTGTCACCGTAACCTACTTCTAAAGGCCGTGTATAAGGCATTTGGGGAACTAGGTGCCATGTTGGCATTTTTTGTTGCAAAAACCATTGAACTCGCGACGATTTATCTATATATGTACCTACGTATTACACAGACACACATGCATAACTAAAAATTTTAAAGTATTTCCTGCACAATCAAATAATTCCTGACGCTTAAAAAAATACATACATATGCAGTTTAGGTTTTAGTAATGTAATTATTCATTTATAGACCTGGCCTTCTCATGGAGTTCTGGACTACTGTTTTGATGTTTGCTGACAGTGCAGCTAGGTTCTAATTCTCAATCGCCTAGTTCGTCTTGTACGCGTCGATTCAGCATTCGAGATTGGTTTTGTCTTTACATAACTTTGGTTATTCAATGACGTCACACTTCTAGATAACTACTACACGCAGGCGTACCAGCAGCAACGGCAGCAATATGAGTTGCAGCAAGTGTACAACCAGCAGCAACCACAACCGCGATGGACGCAGGCGCAGCAGGTACTCCATGACTTAGATTACAGAAAACATATGCCTTAGAATTCCTTTTTTGAAGTTAAATGCATTTATTTCGTCTCAGGGCTCAATAGCTCACTTAACGAAACTCAAAAGTTATCAGCACAATATCGTTTCTCTGTAAGGATATGTGTCACTTGTTTAATATTATACTGTAGTTGATCTGGCAAACGTTCTGCAATGTGAACTTTCCCCTGTCATCCCGCGGGAATAGAACCATTGTATGATAAAAGTATCCTAAGAGTAACTCCGATGTATCTACAATTTAGCTCAATTTCAACAAAATAGTAGTGGTATCAGAATTGCCACACTAATTTAACCCTGTTATCCCGCAGGAATAAAGCGGATAAAAACTATCCTATGGTAAATGGACTATTTAAAACAAAATAAATTAAATTTTGTTCAGTAATTCTAAGATTAGTGCGTTCAAACAAACAAACTCTTCAGCTTTAATGATAGTAGTATAGAAGTTGTATTTTTAATAGGTTTTAATGTAGCTTAATTTTTATTACAAATATCTAAATCATGATTTGTTGTCCATGTAGGGTGCTGAAAATAACCGCCAGGAAGGAGGTGCTGGTGGCCAATATTTCATTCAAAATTGGCAACCCAGGGATGGACAAGATGACGGACAGGTATATTTATTGTAATTTCTTATTGGTATTCGGTTGGTATAGTGAACCTGACTGCTACACCGAAGGTTGTGCGTTCAATTCCCAACCAGGTCACTTTGCTCTGATGAGCAGGAATGTTTGTTCTATCTATGTAAAAATATGTATGTATTTAAAAATATATATGTATATTTATCAGTTGTCTGATCACCTTAGTACAGAGTAATGCTTAGTTTGGGGTTGGATGGCCAAGTGTGAGTTGTCCAGTTATTTATTCATTTACACTCGTCTGCTACAGAAAGCATGAGGTCGATTTTGGTTGTCGTTACACAGCATTCGTTACACCTAGTTGTTCTTTAGATGATATTAAAACTAGAATTTTGCGTTACATTAACCATTACAAGGCTGTACTTATAAGATATGAAGTACGAAACATTCAAAGCTTGTTATGGTAGCAAGCGATCGAAAAACAACAGCGGGCGCGGTCATTCATTCATTCATTCAAACATTCATGAGGATCGCAGTGCACGTAAAGACGTCGGTACGGGATGTTATCGCTAGATAACTGTCGATATCATATATGGTTAATATCGTCGACCGAGCTATAGTTGATATCGTTAAATCACGTCGAAGGCTATCAGGCGGAATGAAAACTTCTGAAATTTGGGTTGGCCAACCGTTTTGGAGCGTGATGGAGTAAGCTAGGTAATGTATGCAGTTTTAGAGATGGGTAAAAACCAAACCCAACGTGTGCAGTTTGAACACTATACTATTGCAATATAAGTAAAAAAAGGCGTTAATGTGCAAGTTTCGTATATATTGCTTATTTATTTATATTGTGTAGTCGGCAAATTTTCCATGCTTAAATCGTGTTTGAGGTTATTGCTCGTACACTAAGGCTTTTAAGGTATAAAGAGAGGCCCGTGCTCATCAGTGGGCTGATTGATTCATCAGTGGTCTGATTGATTCATCAGTGGTCTGATTGTTTCATCAGTGGGCTGATTGATTCATCAGTGGACTGATTGTTTCATCAGTGGGCTGATTGATTCATCAGTGGGCTGATTGATTCATCAGTGGACTGATTGTTTCATCAGTGGGCTGATTGATTCATCAGTGGGTCGATTGATGTTGCCCTAAGCTATAACTATTTTAAAAATAAGTTTATTTTTTACAGTACCGTGAAAATGAAATAGATGCCCAGAACAGAGGACCTCATTCATTCGGCGAGGGATATGCGTTTGCTTTTAAGGGCTAGTTTGTAAGACTTTGATGTTATATGTAGCAGTGTAAATGAATCCTTTATAGCGATTAAAAATCTATGAAAATTATTTATTGCAGTCATTTATTAACATCTAGTATATGTTAAATATTTCATTCATTACAAGCTGTTATTGTGCCACGACTGCGCTCGGGTCCCCACTCACAATGTGAGAGGTACAGGGATCATGCTTGCCTGGTGCAGAGTGGTGGACATCACCTTTGAGAACTTTGTGGAGAACTCTCAGGACTGTTAACTTCTAATACGCATGTACTCGTAACTATGAAAATTAGAGCTGGGCGCCGCAGGATTTGATCCCAGGTCCTCCCGTTTGGGAGACCAATGTTCAAAGCACTGGAGCAAAGGGGGAGTCCTACGAGGGAGACCAGTTGTGGTGGGGGGCCGGCATAATTCCCCACCATCTGAATATGTCGCCTCCTATGTCGTCATGTATGGGTTTAAGCAAAGGAAATAAATAATAAATGATAAACAGTTCTGAAAGCACTAGGATATCACTCCTGCAAGCTGTTCTTGTTATTTATTTAATTATTTATTATTAATAATATAGTACCCAGAATAACCAAAACAAATTCGTCTGATAACTCATTCTTCTGCTCGGTGCCATATGTTTTGCGGCCCGTCTCCCAACTTCAATTAAACAACGGGTTCACTATAGATGGTGTAGTTAACAAAAAGTTACACTTCTTTCTCTTCACTCTTCTTATCTGCGGTTTTCGCGTAAATCCCGGACTTCAGGCAAAGTAGAACTGAGTTGCCGCGTGAACTCATTTAATATTATTGATAATTGATCTAAATTGCCAATTCAGCGATAGTTGGGAACATAACACCTCCCTTACATGGAACTTTATCCTTTGAAGGTGAAGCGGAATGTACCAACCGGCCTGTAAATATAAACAACCATAGGTAGTAAAAATTATTATAGCATAAAAATTTACATACAAATAAATTCGCAAGCAAAGCCCGGTTGAGAGCTAGCTAGTGTAGCAACAGCTGACGGCGCGCGGTTCCGTTGGCGTGAGTCTTCGTGCAGCTGGTCGCCGCCATTGCCTTATATGGCAAATTTCACACCTCTGCGCTGGGACCGGCCCCCGCCCGCTAGACGTGCGCGCCGGCAGTCAGTTGATTGCATCTCTCGACGGCGAATGCTCGCGCGCTTTTTCTCAAATTTCCCGCGCTTTATCTTAACCTATACTCACGTAGTCTTCGTAAAGATTTTGTATTTGTTCAATTAACTTACGCGCTATTTTTCCTTTCTTTTCCTGCAGTATCCTATGCTTTAGACTTAGTTTGTATAAACGCTTCTTTCACATACAATAAACCTTGTTGTGTTGAGTGCAATGTCGGACATTTATTAAATTACCCCGGTAGGGCACTCCACATCCCTCACCAAAAAATAAAAGGAAAGGATAAAGTATATAAGTATAGCTGCAAAACATACATTAGGAATAAACCTAATTAATTAAATTATAACCGAGTTAATAAATTAAAACCAACAGGAAATATAAGGGACGTTCCGTTCACCAACAATCCAAGGTAGTTTCTACTACCAATATTCACAAAATTTAGGGGACAGTTGGGTCATTGGCGACCGTTGATTAAAAGAAAATGTCAATACGTGCTAAGTATTATAAATCAGTAGTCCTAGAAAACTCACATAAAAATAAAGTTTATGTATCCAAGTGGGTGGATAAAAGACCTGCACTAATGGTTACGACTCTAAAACATCCCAAATTGATAGCTGTTCCTAATAGATATGGACAAGAATAAATAAAGCCGCAAGAAGAAACGACGTATAATAAGTTCATGTCGTAAAACTTTGCGATGGTACAAGAAGGTATTTTTTCATTTACTTGACATCAGAGTATGAAACGGCTTTTATATTTATAGAAAATACTGTAAAAACAACAACAGACGGTGTGAATTCTTCATATTCAGAGAGGATTTGATTAAATCTTTCATACAATTACCACCGAACATACGCCAAGATATTTTATTGGGTAAACGACACAAAAATGACAATCTGTTGCATCAAATGAAAACAACGACAACGAAACAAATCAAGAGGAATCCTGGACATTGGCCGGAGAAAATTCCTGTAAGAGATGTCAAAAAAAAATGAAGTGCAAGATGTTCCAAAAAAAAACACGAAGAAAAACTAGCCTCAGGTGCAAAGGATGCGAAGAACGTTCTTACGGGATAGAACAATTCAGAAGATTTTCCGAACCCTCCGTTGATTCAGGATGAGCAGCTTGTGCAAGGCGCACAGTCGTTGGAGCGAATTGAAGCACAACCGACTGAATCTCACATGAACTTGAGGAATTTACTGTGGAGGAAACAGTCTTTTCTATTTGGTGAGAATAACATCAAATTTGGTGGATCTGAAAGTTACCTACATCTATAAATGACCTGCTAAGTCCGTATCAGTTTTTTACCTACTTTTTCACGAATCCATTTATGGAAAAAAATTGTTACTGAATCAGCATGTTATGCTGTCCAGAAACAACCTGACAGACCTGAAATATTCTCAGTGGATGAAATTCGCAAAGATTTTGATATTTTAATATTAATGTCTGTTTACCATTATCCGAGCACAAGGTCGTATTGGTCTAATAAATTTGACTTCAGTCCCATCAAAGAGGCAATGTCAGTAAATAAATTTGAGAAAATGCGAAAGTTACTGCACTTCAATAATAATGATGATCATCCGCCAGATCATCCGATCAGCCAGTAGACCACGTGCAGCATGACAGGCTTTATAAGTTACGTCCTATACCCATTTAAATGAAAAGTTCTCTAGCGTGACCATCGAGCAGCGATTATCCATAGATGAACAGATGTGCGCCACCAAAGTTGGACATTTTCTCAAACAATATCTCCCCAACAAATCCCACAAATGGGGTTTTAAATTGTTTGTTTTATGCAATTTGGGTGGTTTTGCTTATATATTCATAATCTACTCTTGAAATGAATGACATACATATGTCGTATATTAAATTCGTTCCGTAATTATTAAAATATAATAATGGTATAAAGTGCAATTATTACAATATAAATTATACATCTGTGTGACTGCTTCAAAGACGCATTAAGTAGAAGTTGAATGTGACGCTTTCAGGGCCGCAAGCGGCAGATGCTTTTGCATACTGTTTTGTCTATATGCCATGTCAATCCGGTATGTTCTGTATTCCACTGGGAGCACTGCCCAGAGGTCGGTCTTAAACCGCACGGTAAACCGCGTCGCAGTATGCACAGACCGCAATATTTATAGATTACCCAAACAGAATCTGGATGAAATGCACTACGCGTGTATTATGTTGCATTGAATACGAACTGCGGACTTTTATTTTTTTTTAAATCAGAATTTACAATTATCGAAGATTACGTTTCAGATAAGTTTAGATTGGGGCATCATCCTACATCCTACTAATATTATAAATGCGAAAGTAACTCTCTGAGACAGACACGTCTGTTACCTTTTCACGCATAAATTACCGATTAAAACCGATTTTGATAAAACTTCGTACAGAGAGAATTAAAGTTGCAGAAAGCACAGGCTACTTTCTTGCAAAAAAAGGGCTGAAGATGTTGAAAGTTCTTCAACTTTCATCATCAAAGTTTTTATACACTAGATGCGATGTTGACAAGGGGATTGTTTGGCTGGAGTGATGAGGAGGCGAGAAGAGTATTATAATTATACATACTCCTAAACAAGTTCTTTTCTGAAGACACTGCATAAAAAAGCAGCATTATCTTCTTTGTAGCAAAATCGAATTTGTGTAGCAGGTTTGAAAGTAAACAAGTTTTAGTTCATATACCCACATTTTATTAAAATAACCGCGCAACAAGGTTCACGTTAAATTACATTACTAAAACAATACAATTTTATTTAAAATAGCAAATGATAAATACAATACAACAAACCTTTTTGAAAATTAGACATTAGTGCCTACGTACTGCTTTTGTTAGTATTAAAATTTATTAAAAAATAACCAAAAGGAAGCTGCCTGTTGTTATTGTTTCAAATTTAATTAATGACATATAATAAAAAAAAATTGTAGCTAGTATTTTTTTTAAATATTGAACTATATCATTGTGTTCTTACAATACAAAATAAAATAATTATTTTTTCAATTAATAACAACATCTGGCAAAAAAACACTCATCTTTAGAAAGTAAATCAAAAAATACATTCATAAAGAAATATCTGACATAACTTCTTAAAATAAAAAATAAATCTTACAATAAAATAACAAAATATTGTACAATAAAATTATTAATTATTATCAACAAACATTTAAATACATCAGCTTATTTTATTTCAAAAGCGTAAAATATCACTAACACTATCACATTTATATATATTTTTAATGTATTATTATAATATGCCGATGACGGAAAATTCCATGTACCTACTAAAATATATTTTCATTAATAAATACATTTTACAAATTATTATTACTACGATACACTTGCAGCTCAACAGCTGGATTTATTATTTATATAAATATAATTATTAATAATACTAATTTAAATAATAGCTTGTAAATATGACACTAACAATCCTACATTTCCTAATGTACAATGTTATAAAATTATTAAAGTTATGACTACTAATACATTTATAATATATTGTGAAATTTATTATTATTTTTCTCGAGAAATAACAGATGGAATTTTTAATCATTTAGAAATATTTATTTATAAAATATAGACATTAAGAGGACCCAAACCCAGCTATGGTTATAGTTATTTTGAATCTGTTTTAAATCACTTTTTTTATAATAACGTAGATTATAAAAAAGTTATCTTTCGTCAAATATGAATAATTACTCTATCTAAACATATTTCTAAATAATCTAAAGCACAGAGTTAAAACATACTAAGAAATATTGAAAAAATAAAAAAAATCTGTCAATACACTAACTGGCAGGTAGAAAATAATTTAATGAAGCATTAATAAATATTAAATATATGAAAGTTATAGCACTTTAGTAAACATTATGTAATTATCTATACAAAGAGTAATTATATTAATACGCAGTGAGTATTTTAATACGAACATTGTCATTAATATGACTCGATAATTAAGATCTAATGTTGGAAGTACGTGATTATATTTTTTTCTACACTACTTACTACTGATTCAACTATCATTTTTTTCACGATGATACTGCGCTACGGATACTCACGATATGTTTCTAAAATGTGTTTTTTTCATGCCTTAAGTTGGCAAAGCAGCGGACAGGTCTGCCGTTTTACGATTTTTCGATATCCTACCAGTTGCTTGAGATACAATTTTAAACACCGCAAAACACTATTTTCTTTACAAGGCCTCAATTATAGTGCTTTTCGCTGCAGAGTAAATGAGTTTCGAATATTTTTGTTTGAAGTTTAAATACCCGGTCGGTGTCAAGAACGGTGTCAGTTGCCATGCACATCAATCCATATCCTTCGAAATTCTATAAATCGCTTGAACCATTCTTATTTTAAAAGCTCATAAAATCTACATTTCATAAAACGACTATTAAATATAATAGTCAAATCTGGGAATAACTATACTACTTTTTCTTTTATTTTATATGATTGAAAAGATTCATTATGTTCAGATAAATGTATGAGACAATTTCCCTTTTAGTATTCTTGTCCATTTGCGCAGCCATACGCAAATAGAAAAAAAAGCCTTTCATAAGATATTCAAATAACAATGTCAATTAAGATAACAGAATACCTACTTTTAAAATGTAAAAACGAACACTAACCAATGACGATTATTTTCAAATACATAAATGAATTTAAAGATATTCTAAATTGTATAATGGTACTCTGCGATAAATCTCTGATAGAGTAGATACTCTGTGAAAAAAACAAAATAAAAATATAGGCGCTATCAGAGAAATGGTCCTTGACATTTATATCATTTTTGAAATGTCAGTACCACTTGCAGTTTCTAAATTCGGTATCTAAAACCTTTTAATTTCTACGTTCCTAATTCTGACTAAGATTAAATAGACATCAAAAAGTTACATAAAGGAAAGGTTATATTTTTATTATGGTAACACCTGAATGTCATAAACACTATTTTATATGATTTATTTCTAAATATTATTAAAAATCTTATTTATAAAATTATACATATTTGACGAAAGATTTGACGGGTATATGTATGTAAAAGTAACGTTGAATTAGTAGGTAAATATAATTCTTAGAGTAAAACGTTTCTACAAATTAAAAGTATTCTTTTGTTACATATGCAAAATAAAAAACACTTGCCATTTGTATTTCAATGTCAATAGATGTATGTGAAATTTTAATACTAGAATATATTTATTGTTTCAAAAATATTAGATTTTTTGGTCCTTTTCTCCAAAACATTATTATACGAAGTGCCCAAAAACATATAAATTGTGATTAAAAATACTTAATTTATTGTCAAGTGGTATTTTTAGGTATTAAAACCGTATACGGAACCCCCAGATTGAAAACAGGGCATTATTTTTATTTCAAATTAAAAAAAATACATAGATAATTTTAACTATAATCCTAAAATGTATATGTATATTATGCATACAAGCTCAATGGTAAATCCATATTAAAATTGGGAAAACCTTGAAATTCCCTTTATTATTGTCTAGGGCAGATTTTCGCTAAGTGTGCAGTATTGTCAGAAGTCACACCAAAATATATGTTAAGTATATGAAACTATACAAGACCATTATATCATTATGGTAAATTAGACGAGAATAAAAGAAAGGTCCCATAACATTACTCTGTGCATCCCTCGTCTCGCCTGACCTTTGAACATTTATTAATTAAGAGTATGAATAGAAAGATGGCGCTGTACAAAGCGTTAAGATGTCGGTTAGGTTATAGCAAAATTGTATTGAGTAATATCTTAAATTATTCTATTATTTAGTATGTTAATGTTTTACATTGTTTAATAAAAAAAAACATAATAAAAGATGTAATATAGGGTACATTTGAATGCACGGAAACGTAGAAACATGTTCAAAATTAAAAAAAGATTCCACTTTTTTACCCATTAGAAAACAAAAACGTAATTTATGTAAAACATTTGAGTAAATATTGATAGTATAGTAAATATTAATATTAAAGTAGCAGTATTGTTATTGTAGAATTTTCATATATATATATATATATATATATTCGATAAATTTTGTAGAATTTTCATTTGCAAAAAACGACAATACACTAAATAACTACAATAACAAAAATTCTGTAGATAAAATACACATTGTCTATGTGATATTTTTTGTAAATAAATTAGTACTTGACTATGATCCCATCTTATAAGTATTAAGTGATATAGTTCGGTGTTAAAGCGTACTAACTTTAAGCCGCTTCACACTTGACTTGAAGACATTTACGTCAGAAAGATATGTTGTTGATATAGATACTAATGATATCATTTTATTTTAGTGTTCTTCCAAGCACAGATCTCCTTATAATTTGAAAATATTTAGTTTTTTAACTCGTGACCAAAACGAAGATAATGCGATGGGTTTTTTTATGTCTCTGGCAATGTTGCAAAAAATAGTATTTTTTTCAGTGGATCTTTAAACGAGATTAAAACCATTGACGTGTCAAAAAATTAACATAGATGAGGTTTATTTAGGTAGGGTTATGATAGATTAAAATAGATACCAAAATGTACACTGGTTCTATATTTATTAACATCGCCATGTCCAGAAATTTCATCTATGAAGATTAAATAGCACTTGTATTTTAAATATTATATCAATGTTATTCTGAAAATGATTGCATGATTTAATTGCTTTTTCACCCAAAAAACTCTTGACTTAAAATATTTATGTCACCGTAGTATATGTCAGTGCGGCTTTTTAGAACCCAATGACATACATATATATGTAATGTAATATATGTAATTATTATATAAACAAGAGTTGCTTGTTATACAGTGTAAGATATAAAGAAGCAAATATAGAACGTTATTGAAAATTACAAATAAGTCGTGTTGACTGTACCGGAGTTTGCCGGAATAATTTTCAGTTGAGAATAGATCTGTGCCCTCGAGAGCACAATTGATGATGATTTTTGTACCCACTAATGTTACCCAACATGATATCTAAAGAAGCGTTAATTTTGAAAATTGGTCAGAATTTTGATATAATAATAATATTGAACTCAATCAATATTTTAACATACAGACAAGAGGTCACTACTGTTTAATAACGTATATTATGATATATCTATGACTACAGTATATATTTTGTATTAATATTATGAGTATTACATAAATAAGAAGTAAATACTCATTCACAAAGATATACTTATAGATACATGGATCAAAACCATGGCTTACATTTTCTTGTACATGTATATATTTCCTAGTATAAATATAATTTAGATAGATTCAATATTTCACTCCCAATCTGAATATTCCTATTACTATAGAGCATTTTTAATAAATAGATGAAAAGTAGTAAGATTGCCATGATTTCGGATATTTTTTTTATTAAATTTTTGTTTTTATTTCAATAAATACACATTTTAATCTATTAGCAAAAATACAGCGAGATAGTATTTCGAAATCTATTTATTTAATAGTTAAATGTATTTAAGAATATTCAAAGATTAAAATAGAATTTTTAATGTAGGCAATTTTCATACCTTTGGCACAATGACGATTCCTTTGTCATTTTTCAATTTAAAAAATCGGGCGGGTTCAAGATGGCGGCAATTTGGCGGGTTTATTCTTCTTCTTCATTTTGATAGCTCACATATCGAACTGATGACTTTTCACCTACTATCAGGCTCTGAAATTAGTAGGTTTTTTGATACAATTAAGTTTTTGATGAATTTATTAGTATATAACCTATTTTAATTAAAAAGGCCTAACGAGAAATTGATTCTTGTTCATGTGTTTTTTTATTATTGTTAATTTAATTAATGTCAATTAATTTAATCAATGTCAAACTGCTTTTTTATTATTGTTTATTTATCCTTCATTTTTATAAAAAAAATTACTTAGTTTTGTTGCTTTTGTGCTTTCGTTAAGCGAGCCTTTGGCTCCTACGACGACATAATAAGTAGAAAAAAATAATAATAACTAGCTTCTAGAAAGTTATCATTATGGCAGCGTTCATAGCCCGGTACTTTTTTCGGTTGTAAGCGATCGAAAACGTTATACAACAGCGGGCGCGGTCGGTAGGAGGACGGGTGACCGTTAGTGGCAAAAATTCATGAACGCTTCCGAGCTTCGGAGTTGCCATCGGAAGGCAGGAGAGGAAAGCCACCGGACCCGATTGATATCGTTAGAGAGCAATCTTTAAGCCATGTCAGATGCCCTAACCTCTCTCCTAATCCGCATTGGAACAGCGTGATGCAGTATGCTCTAGGCCTTCTAAGTATGAGACCCGTGCTCAATAGATTGAAGCCATCATCAAAATTGAGATGATTAGTTTGACTTAATAGCCTGCAATAACAGCCTCTGATACCTTGGATTTTTATTCTTTATACGTAATACTTGACGTTCATATAACGGTCAGATAAGGTAACTGGTTTTATTAAACAATTAGATACTAGGGTTACATTTTTTTTAACCTGGTCTAAGTTAATACTTGACAAAGATCCCACCTGATGTTAAGTGGTGATGATGTCTAAGATGTTGAAAGCACTAACTTCGCAAATGCCTATTCACTCTTCTTGAAGACTACATACGTGGACGAGAACATCGATGCAGGTTTTACATAATATACAATGGCTCTCACCTGCTTCTCATCCCGCGCTGGAGGCGACCGCAGCAGCAGGAGGAATGGTGCATACGCGAAGTTAAGGATAGCTATCATAACAAGCATCCATTCAAAGCCGATGCTGTTGACCAGGGCGCCAGAAAATGCAGGACCTGTGGAATTCATGTTATAAGAATCGATCCGGCTCACCGGATCCCATAACGGTTCCACTGCTGGAATGCTCCTCTTATACTGTGAGTAGTGTAGAACCGATTCAAGTACTAATTGGTACACTTCGAACACCGTTGAAAACTTTATAGGGAACTTTAAAGTGATTTTTCCTCGCGATCATTTCCTCCAACGAAGCAAAAAATAATTAATTTGTAATAGGCACATAACTTTTTGAAAAATACAGGCGCGTTTAGCATAATAATTCACATACACACACAAATAACACGACTAACCCTCGAACAGACATCCAACTGTCCCGGTTTTATCCGGGAATCAACCTTTCTAACTCTTTGCAAACAAATCTATAGAGCCATTCGTATTAAATAGTATATATGTTTTTATTTCCAACAACTGACAAATTAAAGGAAATCTTCCATCTTCAAATGAAACATACTTGACACAAAGAATCGACCAACTCACCCACGGCGTATCCAAGACAGAAAGCAGTGTCTCCGATAGCGTACACAGAGCCGTAGACTGCAGCGTGGCGGATATCCACCAAGAAACCCAGCTCTGGCATCATTGAGGAGTCCACCATGCCGATAGCGAAACCCAGACCAGCATTGGGGATAATCAGGTGCTCCAATTTGCGTGCCATTGGGATCTAGAGACAATAGAAAAGAGATAGGAACTAACTTAAAATTTAAATGAACAAATTAGCAACTTAGTACCTCAAAATGTACCAAAATGTCACCATTGCACCCATAACTGTCCCACTACTGGGCTCGGACAATTCACTCACAATATGGTATATGCCATAGTCCACCACGTTGGCGAACTGCGAATTGGTATACTTTACCTTTGAGAAGTTTATCCAGAACTCTCCAGGAGTGCAGGTTTCCTTACAATTTTCGTTCACCTTAGCAAGTGATAACCAACTTCTGATATGCACGTAAGTTTGAAATCTAAAATAACGGTGCAGGGTCTGAACCCAGGACCTCCATTCGAGGCACCAAGGTCCAAACCACTAGGCTATCAAGATATTATTACGGATAACGTCCTATCTTCTATCTATGGAATCCATGTAAATCACTATAAGACTGTGTATATATATTTAATTTCTATGTGAAGAAGTGAAATGAAATTGTAAGTCATAATCATCATTGCAGCTCTTGATCCAACTGCTGGACTGACTCCTCAAAATGGCACAGGTCATGGCTAATTCGGTATTGGTTTATTTCACACACTTTTGAGAATTTTATAGGGAATTCTCAGGAGGAGGTTTACTCATAATGTAACACCGAAACAAAAATTAATACACACAACTTTGAAAATTAAAAGGTTTATGGAATAAGGAAGCACGAGAAGACGGGTCACCTGATGGTAAGTGATCACCGAAGAGAAAGAACCAAGGGAAGCGGCACATTGCTAAAACTAAATGCTAAAGCAACTGGGATCAGTGACGACAGCAACTGACCCCAGATACACAAGCAATATAGCACTTCAGGACGGGTGACAGAAGAAGAATGGGGAGGAGGATGGATGAAGGATGGGAAGAAAATGAGTAGAACTGGCTCTTAAGCCCTCATTCGGAACAAGACGAATCGTTTAGAGGCTGACTTAAGCAAGAGAGTGGTAGCCAGCCAGACGGGCTTCACAAAAATATAACAATCCTTCCGCGAAGCCTTACCACCGAGCAGGTGACTTTTGTACGTATTTTACGACACCCTGGTACGCCAGCATGGGAAGGCCAGCAAACTTTGTAATTGGAAATTCGACAAAATTCGATAATACGGACCATGGACCTAGTTTTGGTTTAATTGAACTTACCAGAAGAACCTAGTTTTGGTTAATTGTACTTACCAGAATAAGACAGAGTCCAATGATAACTAGACCGGAGCATGCCGCGAGCCAACGGCCCATCTTGTGACCGAGGGGTCCAAAGAGATTTGTACCTAGAGAGAGAAAAAATTAGGTCGAACCAATGGAGTTGAGGGATAATAAAATCATGACATGCTTTGAAGCGTTCATAGCCTGGCGGCTTGTGACGATTGTAACCGATCGAAAAAGTTAAAGAACATCGGGTGCAGCCGGTAAGAGGATGGGTGACCGCTAGTGGCAAAAATTTCATGAACACTTCCGTACTTCGGAGGACACGTAAAGCCGTCGGTCCAGTTGTTGTCATTGGCAAATGGTTAAGCCTTGTCCGAGGATTTCGGGCGACATCAAAACTTCCGACAATTGGGTTGGCCCCTAACCCCTCCACCAATCCGCATTGGAGGAGCGTGGTGGAGTATGCTTCAGGCCTTCTCAGTGTGAGGAGAAAAACCCGTGCTCAATAGTTAGCCATCGATGGGTTGAAGCCATTCTTTGAATACGGTATTTATCAAATATCATAGGAATTTGGTCAAAGTCAAAAATCATTTATTATTTATTCCTTTTTGGTATTTTCAACACACTTACTCGTATGTATGTCATTTTTTGGAATCTACAACCGTTTCGGAAAGGTGCTATAATAAAGAGGAGAACAAACGGCGAAAGAAATTCCTCAGTACATCTTTTGAAAACAATGCCAAATTACTACTAATTACAAAATATTTATAGTCAATCTTGAATGGAACCGGTTGCGGATGCAAATGACGTGCAGGCATCCTTGTCATTAATATATTCATTGACACTATAATACCCATTCTTTATTAATTAGGGAAAATAAGAACTCCTTCTGTCTCTCGGTCTTAATAGCTTAGCACGCGTATAAACTTACAGCGCACTTATTTTTTACAATATGAATAGAAAATATATCTATCGATTTATCATTTGTAACAGTAACATTAAATATTACATTACCCTACTTAGGGTGTAGCAAATTCCAGAGAGGTACAGTTTTTTAATCATTATTCAATAAATCGTCAGTTTTCATTAGTCAACATTAGTAATTTTAGTCTGATTAGTCATTACAATTATGTCCATTAATTTAATATTACAAATAATTATGTTAATATGTTATTTTCATTAGTTTGTGATGTACACCTACTCACTATGACAGCGCCATGTATTGCAATATTTATTTTACAGTGTTATCATTACTTATAACTATTTTTTTAACTTTTAAGTATTATTATTTATGTTAACTATTCAAATTTCAAATTCTTGAATAAAGCCTATCCTTTTAGCAAATCCTATCCTTTCTCTAATTACCAAAATCTCCACCTACCAATCAAGTAGCAGATGCTGGCAGGCAAGAACGCCACGCCCTGCTGCCAACGCCGTGCCTCCATGGTATCCGCCATCCAGATAGGCAGGCTGGGCTCGAGCATCGCGATCCCAACATTGGCGAATGTTATCGCTCCTAGTCAAAAAAATTACGTCCTTTTCCATTGCAATTGAGATTTTTACGATGTAGATCAAAGATGCTCAATCTTTTTGGCATGCGGGCCAAACTGAAGGATGATACATTTATTGCGGGCCACTAGTAATTCCTAGTTAATTACTCTCAGGATTTGTGAAATAATACGTTCTAAAACATACTTGCGCGGGACATTTAAAATCCGTTCGTGGGCCACGTTATGGCAGTTGAACGTTGAGCAACCTTGATGTAGGCCTTCTATCTGTTTACGTCATTACTATTTTATCTCATACTCATATGATTTTAAAGTCGATTAATCGTGGACTGTGTACATTATGTGATGTTACGGGTACTGGTATGTTCTTCACGCCAGTATTTCAACCCAGTTGCATCGATCATGGTCTCGGCTGAACTACGGTGGCGATGAGATACTTTTGACAGGATGATAGATTACAGAAGACAAATAACAGATGACAGTAGACAGATGACAGATAATAGATGACAGATGACTGGCAGATGACAGATGATGACACTTGACACTAATACATTAGTCTGTCTACGTCTAATAGTGTAGCGATACGACAAACTACACTGTAACTATATATTGCGAGTGCCCGTAGCACAATTATTTCATACTTTCACGAAATAGCTCAAAAGTAATTTAATATTAAATAATACAGATTTGGAAGTATCAGTAGTCGTGCTGATATCGTGATAGATAGATGTTTAGACTGAATTAGATAATAATTAGATTTAACTTCGTTTTAGTCCAAGGATCTTACCAGCGGCTACGAGGATGTAAGGATCGGTAACCAACGCACGTAAGGAAGGCGGTTCTGTCTCCTGACGAACAACTCCAGGTTGCAGGATCATTAGTTGCAGAACTGGAAATTATACAATTGCTTATTATTTTCACAGCGTTGATAAAATATAAAGGAATATTGTAATATTTATATAGAATTACTAAGATTTTCATTAAATTGGGCTTCGAATACGGCTGCAACGTTTTTTTATGCACCAAGCAGACAAACGAGAACACGAACGACCAGACAGGTAATTGATGCATCAGAAGCGAAGCGAAGGCAGTTTCTAGTTTATTCATAACTAGATTCCACCTGTGAGTGACTTCGTCCGCGTGGAATAGTTACTGTGGGCTAATGCTAACTTTAACCCGCGACTTCGTTTCCGTCATACATGATTTTTGCGAAACTTTAACCATTTACGCAGCGCACGTACCGAAAGCTCTCAATAGAAAAAAAATCCTCCGATTTTGTAACATTCTTCATTGATGCTCCGCTCCTGTTGATCTGAATGTGATGATATATAGCCTACAGCCTTTCTCGGTAAATGGGCTATCAAACGCTGAAAGATTTTTTTCAAATTGGACCAGTAGTTCCTGATATTAGCGCGTACAAACAAACATATAAACTCTTCAGCTTTATAATATTAGTATAGATTATATAGAAATGAGTACAATGAATACTATTTAAGACTTACGTCCATCACCAAGTGCCAGAGCCGATAGCATCAAGAAAGGTGCCGTTTTTCCAACGAACTCATACATAAGACCTCCGAAAGGTGGTCCGATGAGTACTCCGAGAGCCAAACCTCCCAAGGCTATGCCCATCGCGTTGCCCCGTTCCTGCAATAAAGATTAAATAAACAAATATCTGGGAACAACTCACACACGGCCATCTGAACCCAAACTAAGTTAGCTTGTACTATGGTGAACAGACAACTGATAAACTTATATACATGTATGTATTTTAAATACATACTTAACCGGCATAATGCAGGAATAAATATATAAATTACATGAAATACTTTTTTTAAGCCAACTCCAAAAGGCCATATTATTATGCCAAAAATCTGCGTCTATTAATTTTTCCGTTTCGTAATTCTTGTCACTTAATACAAGCTTTTATTTAACTTGCAGTGTATGCTTGTATATTAGTATGTTGGGAGGTCCGGGTGAAATCGCAGCTGAAATTTTATATAACTCTTCCGTCCTGATGTCAATGTATTTTTATCAAAAGCATGAACTGATATATGTTCAGCATTGGCTCTAGACAAGGGAACTCCTTAGTACTTAACAATACAGTTATAAAATTTTACATATTTCATATTCGGCTTTAAAGAAGCTTATATTTTATATATTTTAATAAAGCTTATATGATGTTTTCGCTTTGTTTTTAATCAAAATCTTGTACTTCCTGAATTTATCCATTACTGACCTTATCATCAGGATATCGTTCAGCCAACATTCCCATACCGGAAACAGAGGAACACGATGATCCTATGCCTTGTAGCGCGCGAGCCACGAACAAAACTCCATATGACCGGCCGAAGGCAAAGACTGGACAGTGAAATTAATATTACAAATTACGGTTGGTAAAATGGTTCTTATTTTTTTTATTTTACAATTTTACATTGAGAAGCTTTGCATAAACCGAGTTCCCGTTTGACGGCAAGCTTGTCAGTCACTTAAAAATCCAAATACAAAACATAGACATTTATAGTCCTGAGTCTTGTTTCGATTGTAAGCGATCGAAAAAGTTATGTTACATATATTAAATTTATGTTACATATATACGTATATATATGTATGTATATATATATCTTTTTCTTTGTCATCTAATACCCCTTTTATTATTATTGTCTTTTTTTTTCTTCTGTCTTTTACTCTTTTTTGCAATATCTTTTCTTACATCTTTACAATACCGCCTTCACTGATTTCTGCTTAGACCATAGGTTGACTGGTAGAGAATACTTTTAGTATGAAGTCCGCCTTTTGTACCACAACTTTTGGTGTAATAAAGTTTTAAATAAAATAAAATAAATAAATAAAGTTACAACGATAGCGGGCGCAGTCGGTAGGAGGATAGGTGACCAAAAATGCATGTGCCTTCGGCACGAAAAGCCGTCGATCCCGTTTCTTGTTAGCAATTGTTCAATATTGGAGGTCTTATAGAAACGGCATAAAAACTTCCGAGTATTATATTAGCCACTAAACCCTCCACCAATCATTGGTGCAGTGTGAAACCTATAGACCTTCTCAGTATGAGAAACTCCACCTACGTAGTGGGCATCGATGAATCGAAGCCAAAATAGTTTAGTTTTCCAGCTACCCGCATTGAAACAGCGTGGTAGAGAATTTATTAAAAGAATGCATGCAGCGTTGATCTAAGGATGCACCAAGGGTTGTACTGAAAATAATTTATTAAATGGGATGCCAGTTGCACAACGATAATGGCGATAGTAAATTATTAGTTATTACTGAAATATTTCTAGGTGTTTCGATTGCCAAGTTTCATAGAAAAAAGGTTTAATTTCTTTGTACATAATAAATACAGAAAGAACCTGTAGCAAAATTTGTACAAGGGCACTTTTGATTCCTAGTTGGAGTAACTTCGAGAAACCCCAGTTCCTTAAAAAAATTTAAAAAGATTATATAACTTTAAAACGAAAGTATACGGATACTTACTGAGAGTAGACAGAAACATGAGGATAAAGCCAGTGAACATGGGCACGCTGTATCCAATTCTGAAAATGAAAATGTATATCATCTTTGTCCATCTCTCATCTTCTGTTCTTTCAATATACCTTCTAAAGATCAGGACGATTATTTTCCCATTTCAAATCCTTCTGTGCGGCATAAAATCTTTCAACAATTGAGTTGGCCACTAACCCCTCCACCAATCCGCATTGGAGCAGCGTGGTTGAATTTGCTCTCCCTCCTCCCTTCCTCCTCCATTCCTCCTCCCTCCCTCCATGGGTTGATGCCAAAGTCTATGGGAGGCGATGATCGTTTACCATAAAATTACCCCTCAGCCTATCGTTCTACCTAGCAAGTACCAGGCATTCATAAGCTACAAGAACTAACTTGTGTGTAAGAGGTCCGACGAAGGGATTTGCTAGTAGCTGAACGATGGCTTTGCTAGCGAACATGACGCCCACAGCTACCGTCTCGTGTATGAGCTCCTGGTGACGTTGCTCCTTTTCTGCTGTTAGATTCACTGGAAATATTGTTTGTTATAAATAATTGACAAACATTACTTATTTTTCTCTTAGTTTATTCTATATGCCAACTTAGAGAGAATTTTTTAATCATTAATTCCGCTTTTTATACCACAATAGTTAGATAAATAAAATATAAATTTTACTCATACTACATTCAGATCCTTTTGTTTATTTACTATAGCAAAGGAAGACATATTATAAAAGCTAGACTGTGGAAGTCAGCCCGACGGGCTTCACAAAAAGATAAAAACCTTCCACGAAGCTCTAGCACCGAACAAATCGTTAAGATGATATAATATTATTAGAAATTGGTGGAAACTAAATGGCAACTTATCTGAAATCGTTCAGTTTCAATTCTATTTCGATCCTGTTGAAAACGAGAAACAGCAGGACACAAAGCCTAAAATTTTCAGGACAAGAAAACTTAGTAATTATCTAAAAATGCTGTGTCATTTTTAAATTATAAAAGAATGGTGTACAAAAAAAACATTTCAATCTAAAATAAATTTTTCAAAATACCCTCAAAAGCTCATGAAATCCAACTCCATTTTTGATGCAAAGTTAACAACTTCATTCGATGTAAGCTTCCTTAATAACACTTACCGTGGGTTATGTTATCCAGGACATAAGTGGTACGGTTCAGGCATGGGCAGTACGGGGTAGGAGGAGGGGGTGGGGTAGTCAGTTCATCCAGGGACACTGACAGCGGCGCATCTGGATGACGAATGTCGTAAAGAAATTCAGGAATTATCGGCACTGGGAACAAAAAAACATTCGTTAGTTTTAAAATATTTAGTGTTCACGTTGATAAAAGTTTCCAACATAAAAAACAGTTGCTTATAAGTGAAATAAAATCAATGAAACGAATAATGCTTGCAATAATAAATATACGATATCATAACGGTTGAAATACGTAATTCAGAATAACCAAGTACCGCCATCTAGTATGCAATCATTGCAATGTACAACTGTCCCACTTCTGGGCTCAGGTCTCCACTCACATTGTGAGGGGTACAGACCATATTTCATGTAATGTAACATAGCTCACTAATGCCATTTCGGTAGAGGGCCACACTGTCCAAGTGCGGATTAGTGGACTTCACACACCGTTGCGAACATTACGCGAAACTCTCAGAGCACGTTTCCTCACGATTTTTTCCTTCACCATAATTATTAATCATATGATTTACAATTGAAATCAGAACTCTTTCCGAAGAATAAAGTCGTTATACCTGTACATAATATATCTATAATGATACAAAGTTATCTTCGCGGGTCGTTAGGCAAGCGAATATGCGGGTACTTGGAAATGTTTCGATAAGATCTAAGGTTCATTTAACATTATACCTACATATGTGATTTCGGTCATTAATGTTCCGTTCTTGGCGTTAACTTCGTAACCTATAACGCTACATATACATTGATTTCTGGCAAAAATAACAACAATAGTCCTTATATTGTGCGAATTACCGACCAATATTCATAATGGCGTAATTTTGAATCGACCGTGCGGTATTTTGACGTTCGTAGCATCTCTTGCGTCGGTATTTTGACTGTTTTTTTTTAAATATAGTTTATATAAACGTACTTAGTCTTTGAACCTGGGGGAAGGGGGATTAGATTTTAAAATTGACAATTTAAACGTAAACAGAAACTATTAATATTGTAAAGATCTGATTGTTTGATTAGAATAGGCTCACTACTAAGCCGATTTGAAAAATTCTTTTACCATTAGAATCCTACATTATCCCTAATGAACATAGGCTATAAAATATTTTCAAACACGTTAGGGAACAGTATGAAAACTTCGATAGTGTAACCCAAAGTGTGAAAAAATAGCAAGAAAAATCCTTTTATTACGTACGCTGCCGAAACTGTTGACAACAGAGCAAAATGATGTACTACAGTTTTATAGAGGACATCAATATCTACAAATAAGTCCGCGACTCCATAAGTCTAACTGTTACAGTTATGCCACAATAACTATTTTTCTGGTAATTGGCTGAAGCGAAGTGAAGGTAGTTTCTAATAATGCTTAAAATGTTATTTACACTAGTATTACTATCATTAAAGATCAAACGACTCAATTACTTTTGAGTTTCATTGCAAATTACGCCGGATATCAAGAGCACTTGAGTATGAGTGTGTTCGGAGTGAGTGTGCGGTTGACAGCTGATCTCATTTGATGGGAGCGATATTGGAAAACGAATCGGAAATTATGGTGAAAAAATACGATATTTTGCTGTTTTACTACCACTAAAATAAGCCCAGGGGGTCTTAAAAATACTTTCGTTAGTTTTGAATCCGCAAAGTACAGTGCGTTGTTTTGAAGTTCGCCGCGTCGCTTGCCTCTGTGGTTTGACAGTATTTTGTAAGAATATCTATACTAATATTACAAAGCAGAAAAGTTTGTTTGTTTGAACGCGCTAATCTCAGGAACTATTCAGATTTGAAAAAGTCTTTCAGTGTTAAATAGCCCATTTATCAAGGATGGTTATAGGCTATATGCTATATATCATCACGCTAAAACCAATAGGCGCGGAGCACCAATGAAGAATGTTTTAAAATCGCGGGATTTTTTCCTATTGAGAGCTTCCG
>DWJZ01001133.1:0-25277 GCA_018249125.1 Asbolis capucinus | reverse complement strand
ATGACCTGATACTACGTTCAGGATTGGCTCCAGACAGGGGAACTCCTCAACGGTTAACAATACAGTTATGAAATTTTAGGTGTTTCTTTGTATTATGGATCTATAATTATTTAAGCATGTGTTTTTAAATATTTAAAAAAAACCTTGTTTATGAAAAATTCTACTTTTATAATCACCTCTAGCAAGTCGAATTCTATTTGAACGTCGCAGTAACTGAATAAAATACAATATATTTTCATACTTATTCATAATATTTTATAACAACTGATATGTTTTTGAATTTAATAAACATTACAGTATATTCAATTGTACTACTTAAATATCTGTAGCGAAAGATAAACAAAATATATTCTGCTGTATTTTTTATAAGTTTATTAAGGACAGAGTCCATAAAGATATAATATAAAATCGACAATATTCAAATAATAATCGTTCAAATAACTAAACTAACCTCGGTAAGTCAGAGCAACAGTTCTGTGTCAGGTCAATCACAAATTTTTCGCAATTCCTAGGTATTTGTTTTTCGCTACGGTTGATTTGGTATCGTTTAGAATTCGTTTTCCTCAGTGGTTATAATACTATAAAAAACAGTCTCTATAATAGTGAATGCCATTGAATTCTCCCCAGCCATGTGGTACAGTGGTAAGGTGTTGTCGTCTCATACAGTGGCGTAGCTACACTCGGTGCAAATTCCATCTGGATTTTTTCTCATACAATCTTTTAATTAATAATTTTATAATTGTAACAGGCAGCAGACTTATCTTTTTTTTTAAATAAGTTGTCATGAGTAAAGATGGTCTATTTATATACCGAAAATGGGATTTTTTCACTAGTTCAATAATAGTTTGCTGCTCAGATTCTGAACGCCTGAGCTTGGAGGCCCCGATGCTTGTGCCGTCTAGTCCGATAGCTACTCCACTGGACTCATATAGAGTACATCTCTGACTTCCCGACATCTTAATCTCTAGTGTAAATCTCCTCACTATTGACCCATGGACAGACAGGATCCTGTAGCCCACTGCTCCGAGTGTAATTCAGGCTGAGTGGGTCAGAGGATATGACCGCATCACTACAACCCACTCCTAGGATTGTCTGGAGGCGTGTGTTAGCGGTAAATAACTAAGGCAATTTAAGCCGTTAATATGGAACCAAATTGTAGCTATGAACCATACGAAATGCTTATCCCGGTGGCTTGCTACTATATCTATATAGTATATAGGATACTATCTGTTAAACAGCAATACAATTAAGCACAGGTACAGTTAATATAGCAGTATTGTATACTATCTAAATTAATATTATAAAGAGGAAAGATTTCATTGTTTGTTTAAAGCGATTATGCTCCGAAAGTACTGGACCCATTGAAAAAAATATTTTACCGTTACAATCCCACATTATCCCTGATGAACGTAGGAGATAAATTATTTAAAAAAGTTTGGGGTTCGTATGAAAATTTCAATAATGTAACCCAACGTGTGACAAAAATAGCATGTACATCATTATATCGCTTACGCTACTATTACTCTACGGGTACACATAATATATGTTTCTCCCGCAGATATTTTAACCTAGTTGCATGGATCATGGTCCCATCTGGCATGGTTGATTGATCCATGCAACTGGGTCTAAATATAACGTATTATAAGTATCCGTAACATCCGTAACAGTCCACGATGTTTCGAGTTTAAAATGATTGAAGTATATTGAATGAATCTCCATAATTCATGTGAAAAAAACATAGTTATTTTAAATGAAAATATGGATGTCACAAACTGTGACATTGCGTGTAGTTGGAAGGTAATTGTGGAAGATAATTTGTACCTACTGTTTTGTATGAATGTCACCGTCACTCAGGACTGCTGCGATGTGCGTGAAGGGCTGGTTCGTCACGGCCACAACACTGACATTGTGTTTCTGATAAATAACGAGTAATGGCGAGAAAGCGATCCGATACTAGGCCGAGAGAGCTGAGTGAACGAAAAATTAAAAAACGACTGTGTTCATAGGTACCGTTTACTCGGCTTCTTACCGGTTACTTACGTGTGAGACATATTTCGGTAGACCTCAAGCCCTGGTGAGCCCATTATTTAGCACGGGGGGAGACCTGACTCATACGGACGAGGTCTAGAGCATACTGCACCATTTTGTTCCAATGGCCAGGCCTAGACGTTAGTGAACCTGACTTCTACACCGAAGGTCGTGGATTCGATTCCCATCCAGGTCAAACTATTCTGTGATGAGCAGGAATGTATGTTCTGTGTGTCTGGGTGTAAATATCTATGTAAGTATGTATTTAAAAAGATATATATATATATGTAGGTTTATCAGTTGTCTGATGACCATAGTACAAGCTAACGCTTAGTTTAGAGTCAGATGGCTGTGGGTGAGTTCTTCAAAATAATTCCTGATGACCATAGTACAAGCTAACGCTTAGTTTAGGGTCAGATGGCCGTATGTGAGTTGTCCAAAATAATTCCTGATGACCATAGTACAAGCTAACGCTTAGTTTAGGGTCAGGTGGCCGTATGTGAGTTGTCCAAAATAATTCCTGATGACCAAAGTACAAGCTAACGCTTAGTTTAGGGTCAGGTGGCCGTATGTGAGTTGTCCAAAATAATTCCTGATGACCATAGTTCAAGCTAACGCTTAGTTTAGGGTCAGATGTTCGTATGTCAAATGTCCAAAATTATTCTTTTTTTTCTTTATTTAATACGGATTGGTGGAGGGGTTAGTGGCCAAGTGTCGGAAGTTTTTATGCCACCCGTAGGCTAGTGGCTTCACGATTGTTATCTAACGATAACAACCGAGGCCGGGGGCTTTATGTACCTTTCGAAGCGACGGATGGAAACGCTCATGAACATTTTGCCACTAGCGGTCAACCATTAATGGTCTTAAGAGTAGAAGAGTCTGGTATCCCAGGTAGATCCAGCAATGGTGAGAGGAAGTAGAATAAAGATGATAAGGGAGTGTTACGCTACGAGGGAGACCGGTTGTGGTGGGGGGCCGGTCTAATTCCCCACCATCTGAATATGTCGCTTCCTATGTCGTCATGTATGGTAAACAAAGGAAATGAATAATCAATGATATAACCGCTCTTCACCCACAAACCACTCCTCCCCCTAGTTATAGAATAGTTACCTACACTTAATACTCGTAGTAGCTACACTAACGGGTGTGGTTTAGAATACGATCGCCTCGACCCGATGTTAGGAAGGAAGAAAAAAGAAGAGGCTTTATATGCCTACTGTAAACAAAAGTTGCGAGAGGCATAATTTTCGTATATTAATGAATATTAATTTCGATTATGAATTCTGACGAATAGCGCTAAGACATCTTAAACCAAACGCCGGGAAAGTTAAAGAAATGCTAGACACCTATACACAATACCTTTACAAATCTTTATATGTTATTAGAAATAGTCCTCGCTTCGCTTCGGAAGAAGAGCTGACGAGTGCTTTTAGAGTTTTCATATCAATTTTAACCCTTGGGAAAAAAGCAGTTTTTGTGGGATAAAAAGTATCCTATGAATATTGTCCGTACATAAGCTAAAAATATGCTATATTTCTAAATTAGTCCATTGGTTTCAGAGTTGCCATACTAATTTTAACCTGTTATCCTGCGGGAACTAAGCCATTTCCTGGGATAAAACATATCCTATAACCATTCTCTGGTTATAAACTACGTTTGTACGGAGTTTCGTCTAGATCTGTCTAGTTGTTTTTGCGTGAAGCTCGAACAGACAGACAGACAGACAATAAATACAAAAAATATAGTTTTGGTGTCTATATCAATAACAAAGCCTCTCTACATCAAAATATT
Organism: Asbolis capucinus; assembly: GCA_018249125.1. Classification (NCBI taxonomy): domain Eukaryota; kingdom Metazoa; phylum Arthropoda; class Insecta; order Lepidoptera; family Hesperiidae; genus Asbolis; species Asbolis capucinus. Next base: position 21,458 of record DWJZ01001133.1, on the reverse strand, counting down.
CAAAAAAACGTAATGTACAGAATTGACCCCGTTTCAGTTTTATTATTAGTAGAATCTATCAGATAATATAAATTTTCATTAATAATTCCGAAAGCACGACTTTGTAAAATATGTTTCTTAGCACAATACAAACTTTGGTTATCATACCTTGTTACTGCCAATATTAACCAAGGACCGGTATAATAATCACGTCGCCTCTAGAAAAGGATATTTTTAGGGTTCCACATCAGATCCCCACGTCCGTTCATTCGTCTGTCCCTCCATCAGGACTCCTCAGAGGCCCCTAGTGCTAAAAAAGTTCAATTTGTCCTGGATGTACGTATTTATGTATGGAAGAAACTGGTAGAATAAGATACTGAAAAATAAATTTTAAGAATAAATTGAACACGTTTTTGACATCCATCCTATCCTGTGGGATATAGTTTTAAAAATCTTATTAAATCATTGGGTTTCTTGGAAGAAGGTTTACTGATTTAGATATTCATTAACAAAATACCAATATTTAAAATGTCATTTTTTACCAGAGTTAAACAATCCTAAAAATATAAAAAATAAACGTGGCACTATTGCAGGCGTTGGCAACCCGCGGCCTGTATACCATTGCGGTGCCACGCAACTGATTTACACGACGCCACTCGCATTTCTTGTGATCCTCTCAACGACGACACATGAAATGTGGCCCATACCTGAACCCTTGAACTGTAGTATAATGAATTTAAAAGCAAATTTTAAATAAATAATATCTACATTTTGTCATGCTAACTGCAGAACAGAATAAGGAAAATGGAAAAATATTTCAGTCATTTTCTTACGCGATGATTATAATTATAAAAAAAATAGTCTTTTTCTATAGTCACAAACCGCGCGAATAAAATTAATATTGCTATTGTGAATTTTGCATAATTCAAATATTTGGTTGGCAGGTATTAAAATAGAGTATCTTAATTATTTCAACCCATAAATGTCTCTCTACTGTGTCCAGGGGTCCTCTCAGAATACATAGTCCACTAAGCTGGCCAAGTGTGAATTGGTGAACAACCACACTTTGGGAACTGTATGGTGACCTCTCAATCACAGGGTTCTTCACGATGTTTCCAAATGAGTAGTTTTTGAGTAGTTTATAGTTTATGCTGTTACGTGTACCCACGATATTTGTACATGTTGGTCGCGCCGATATTTCGAGCCAGTTTATATGATGGTCCCGAATACTTCTGAACTGAACCCGTAACAATGCATAATGTACACAGTCCACGAGTTTAAAATCATATGGTTTTTGAGTTATCCTTAATAATAGGTATTTAATTAGCTACGGCTATTCACATTTTATTACTTGTCAGTCATTTGAAGTCGGTTTTTACTCAAATGATAAAAGAGATTATCGTACAATCTAATTGATGGCAATTATCGGTGTTTGCAGTGGCTGATAAAGGACTTTAGACTAGACTTAAAATTCTGATAGTGCGGTTTAAATAAAAGACTAAGTATTTTACGTTAAAATTATTTAAATATCATCAAATTCGTTCCAATTATTAAAACAACTTCAAAGACAACGACTTCCATATTTTTACAGGCTTTTATTTAACTTGCAGTGTATGTTTGTATATTAGTATGTTAGTATATTTGTTTGTTACGGGTCAAAGCTTGCAAGCTCAATTTAGACCCACTTACTCTTACACTACGGAGCGAAAAGTTTACATAAAGTTTTCATCCTGATGACAATGCATTTCTATGACAAGCATGACCTGATACGTTCAGAATTGGCTCCAGAGAAGGGAACTCTTCAACGGTTAACAATATAGTTATGAAATTGTGTGTTTCTTTGTATTATGGATCTATAATTAAAGCTTGTGTTTAATAAATATTTTTAATAAACTTTCCAAGTAACACGTAAACAAATTACTAATCAAAATATTTGATAACTATGTTCTTGTCATTCATATTTCGTTTTTATTTTAGTTAGTATCAAAATTATCATAATATTTTGATGGACACTATCAATCAAAAGCTGGACTATCGCAGTTGATATAATAATATAAAATGTGATAGGTACACTTACCTCTTTACAATTCACAAATATTTGATAATTCTTATCTCTGTAAGCCGTGAGTTGAGATGGATTGTAATTTCACTTGCTACTGACTGAATTACTTGAAGGTTGCGTGTAATTTTACGAGTATTTATGATAGAGGTGAATGATGTTTACACACTCATACCTCACTACTAGGATTACTGTCACGCGCGACTCGATAACTACTAAGTATTAATATAAATATACTATAATAACGCTGTCACTACATAGTATGAATCAAAGTCGCCCTCCGCTTCTGTCCATTTCTGTCTTCTTTTAAACCACATACAGGATAACTGTAGTTTTTACTGTTATTAAGACAATTTATTCCCGAAAGTTAATAAGTATATATTCTAATTAAGTATTTGTATAACGGAGGACTACCCTTATTTTTTAATGAAAGCTTCTGTGTTATCCCAGACTATGTACATATATATGTGTGTCAAGTTTCATTTGAATCCGTTCAACGGTTAGCGCGTGAGAGAAACCCAAAAATCTTCACAAACTTTTATATTTGTAATATTAATTGGATTTCTAATTACCCTTTTCTTATCACCTATTTCATCTCAATTACTGGTCGATGGATTAACGATAAAACAAATATTTATTAGGTTAAATACACTTTCATAGTTTCATCAGTGATTATGGAGAACTTCCATACAAAAGTTCATCCCCTGTTTCAACTCCTTCAAGCCTTTTTTCACGATAAAAAAATGTACGCTCCCAAAATATAGTGTATCTCGGCACCAATTTTTATCAAAATCGGGTTAGTAGTTTAAGCGCGAATGAACAACAGACTGGCAGACAGACAAGTACAATAGAACGGATACGGATATGTTACCACAACATATTATAATACCTAACCCCAAACGAATATCTTATCTGAATCATATGTCTTATAAGACAGCGATCTGTTTAAATTTCGCTGGAAATAATGTGTCATTTCAATATGGTTTTTCCACGTCAATTTTTTCTCCTTCTGAGTGACTTTCTAATCCCCAACCAAGGATTTTATGTTTACACGTGTCTCTATATAGATATTAATAGAAAGAACCTGAGATTTATTTTAACATTTTTCGACACAAATCTAAATTGTGAGTCATTAAATAAAACAACTTATCGATTGTAGCTCGAACAACAAACAAACAATAAATGTGCAAATGATCCCAATAAAATGAAATTACTGTTATTCAATTCATTTGAACATTATTTCGCGATAAAAGTAGCAAATTATTTCTCAAGATCTCGTCTAAGTCTGTTTCGATTTTACATTAAAATCGATTCGATAGCTTAGGCGTATCACCGTAACAAATCGAATTACCTGTTACTATAAAACCTACTAATATTATAAATTCGAAAGTTTGTGAGTATGGATGGATGGATGGATTTTTGTTACTCTTCCAGGCAAAAACTACCATCTGGCTGAAATTGGGCACAGATCATTTATAATCTGAAACAACAGATAAATTTTTATCACTGTACCTACGACACGGGCGAAACCGCAGGCGGAAACGGGTTTACAATATCATTAAGGATAAAATTTGTTTCATTAAATTAAACTAATATCCTCGAGTAGGTGTCAAAAGTGACATTTCTGGCCACGAGCGTCACGCAGCTGTGCTGGGCGCTGGGCGCGTCGCTCCCAGGGGGAAGATGTCCATTACCTCATTCCCATTTGAGGTCATCACAAACTATTCTAACTAGACTAAAGTTGAAAATTGCTATAATGTTCTAAATGGGACTACCACCAGGCATCGCGTCAACTTTTGTGTCATACACAGAGAACGGGAACAATTTATTTATCAAACAGATCAGATCAGAACACGTTTTTTGTCTTATTACGTAGTTTGTTGTCCTCAATACTATACTTGTAAGATAGTTATCTTCATTGATGGATATAAGATGTAGATTACAATATAAGATAATATTGTAATCTATATATTTTTCAGAAATATTAAAAGGTAGTTTTGATTGTTAGAATCAAAAATTGCATGATGTTATCTTTAGAATAAATGCAATCTTACCGTGACCTTATGCAGTAACTGTAATATACACAATGCAACTGCAATTGTAATATTCACAAGATGATAGATTAATACTTTAAATAACATTAATTATTGGTTTCTTTTTTACGTTAATTAAGTTAGTGTTTGATTACGAACCCACCTGGGTAAGTGGCGATGTAGTCTTCGATAGTAAAGCGCACTAAGTTAGTGAACTCTTTAACAGATTTTTTAACACTTATCTTAAAACTGAAAAAGTCTAGATATACTTCACTATGCATCTCCAGTGCGGATTGGTTTAGATAGTTATTTATGTAAATATAAAATGGTAGATAATTACGAGTATATCGTTCAGTTTAATGAAAAGTAACTACTTGTATTTGAATGCCCTTAAGACATTCAAAGCTGGTGAGAGTTAATAGTACAAAATTAGTAGAAAGTGAACTAAACTCATAAGTATATCGGCTATTATATATATTGACTTTGTGTCAAGGCCAGCTATTATTTTAGTATATTTATACATATAGAGTCCGTAGCCGATGGCTTGTATCGGTCCTGAGTGACCAGTAAATAAAGCAACGTGGGGCGCGCGAGAAGGCAGCGGGTATCCGGGACCAGTCAAAATAGCGCATATTAGAACAGACCCACGTTCAACGGTAGATGGATGGATGCGCGAGATATATTAAATAGAACCACTAGGCTACTACATGATTAAAATGCACGTAAAACCGTCGTTTCCGTAGTCCTATTAGCAAAACTTAACAAACAGCGAGCAGACAGCAAACAAATAGCGCAGAATAATCTGTCAAAAAGTCGTATCGTAAACATGATGGCTTGCTTAACGTTTGCTTATTGATAATATGTCATTTTTGGCGACGAAACTATCGCTATATACGAGTTAAGTTTCACGGTTATCGCTGGTACACAATACGTATTTGCGATCTAAGAACAATTATTGCGAAATGTCGGTAATCGCTTTCCATTGTCACCGTCAGATGGCAGTCGCTTCGCCTCCTTGTCGCCATGTGTCCTTATTGCCTTGTTTTTTTGTCTCCTTGTCTCCATGTCTGCTTGTTGCTTTGCCTCCTTGTCTCATTGTTTCCCTGTCAACTTGTCGCTTTTAGAAGTATAACAGCATCCGAGATTTGCATCGATCGACTGAGATCGCAAGTCCAGTATTGTATACATTCTTTGCTGCTAGGTAAAATATATTATCACTACATGTGTGTATACAAGTGTAGCGAAACAGTGTTTAGGTAAACTGAAATGGTAATAATGTGTACAGCATTCCTCGATAGGCCCCATTAAAATATTCACATGGAAATAAAGTTATGTAACAAGCCGGATTAGCAAAGAAATTTTAGTTGATACATAAATCCTTATTCAAATGGAGTTCAAGGTGAGGCTAACAGGAAAGTTTACTTAGGGTTGTCAAAAACTATGTTTGTGTACTAGGTGAAATTCCAGATTGAATTTGCATAATATAGTTTACGCTCTAGACTTTGCCCTCGTGATATGTACGTTTAAAATGTGTTATTCCAAACTATTAACCTAGTACTTTTTGCGTCACAAATAAACATACACCCATCTTTACTTTCTTTCACATGGTATAATATTTGTTGAGCTTATTATTAAAATTGATTATGTTACTAATTTAAATAAAAAAAAATATGCTCTGAGTCAAAAGTCAAAATCAATGTTTTTTTAAATTTGATTAAATGTTAAAAAATGTAAGTTATTTTCTTATTACGCTAGATTAAATCAAGACTTTCAGACGTAGGTCTATCTTTTTCATTGCGGATGAGTGTCTTTCTCACTTACAATCAGGTGATCCATTTGTGCAGATCTGCCTTCTAAATAGCATTTTTTTTTTTCAAAACACTTATTTTCTTCTTGTTTTTAAGCGGCCCTAAAGTCTAGTTGGTTCCACCGATCACCAATTAGGCAACGTGGTGGAGAATGGTCTTGGACTCCTCATTACGAGGAGACACCCGAGCTCAGTCGTGGGCTATCAATGGGTTGAAGCCAAAGTCTACTCTGCCTGTGAAGCCAGGGGTTCTGGGTCAGATGAATATATATTTTTTTTAATATATTCAATAAGTTAGCGCTTGACTACAAAACCACCTGATGGTAAGTGGCGACATAGTCTTTGATGGTAAAGCGCACTAATTAAATAAAAGCCTATTCACTCTCGACTTGAAGACATTTACGTTATAAACAAACGAGAATACCAACTCGGCAACTTATTCCACTCCTTGTTTTCGGGTTACGAGACTCATTTGTTTTTTTCATGCCACAGAGACAGGGATTTCTAACAATGGGGTATTAGTTAGTAACGATTTAAGTATAAAATCATGGAAGAGTGCTAGGTGCACATATAAAAATAGCTATAAATAATAAATAAATAAATGAATTATGTTGCTCGACAACCCTAAATTAGCGAACTTCCGATTCGCATTTCCAGACCACGCACCTTCCCTAACGCGTTTATATATTACACCTATTTATACTCAACTCGATGGACGATTTAGCGAATTTTCTACGCCATCACAATGGTTTCTGAAGTATTCGGAGACAAAACACCGGCCACGCCGCGCTAACGGAATACATTAGAGTTAATGTACATCTTTTGTTTCAATCTGTTTTAATTTGTATTAATGTTTGTGGTAAGACTGTTGTGGTAGCATTTTTATACAGAGTTTGTAAGTTTATGTAATTGTACATTGATATTTTGTTGATTGATATTTTAGCCGTATTGGCGGCTTTTAATACAAACTCCAATATGGGATTGGGGCTGCCTTACCAGGGTGTCGTAAAAAGCGTACAGAAGTCAGCTATAATAAAATAAATAAATATCTTTGGACAACTGACACACGGCCATCTGACCACAAAGTAAGTGTTAGCTTGTACTATGGTGATCAGATAACTGATAAACTGATATACTTTTTAAATATATACTAAAATAGATGTTTCTATTACACACCCAGGCCCACACAGAAAAAACATTCCTGCTCATCACAGAACATTTTGACCTGGGTGGGAATCGAACCCACGGCCTCCGGTGAAGCAGTCAGGCTCACTAACCACTAGACCAACCGGCCTGTCAAAAAGCTGTTCGGTGATGGAACTTCGCCAAAGAATTATTATCTTTTTCTGAGGCCCATCTGCCTGATCCTCTTGCTCAAGTCAGCCGCCAAACGATTGATCGTGTTCCGGCTGGGCCTGTTCTCTTTTTTTTCTCCACTTCCTTCATCCATCCTCCTCTCGATTCTTCTTCTGTCCCCCGTCCTGAAGTGGTATATAGTGTATCTGGCTGGGGTCAGTTGCTGTAGTTATTGGTCCCAGTCGCTGTAGCAATGTACTGCTCTCCTTGCTTCTTTCTGTTCCCTGCGTACACGGATCTATTACTTCCTTCCTGGCATGCAATGCCTTAGGTAATCCTCTGTCTGGTGATCACTTACCATCAGGGGATCCGTCTGCTTGTTTTCCTGTTTATCGCATACAAAACATTCACATTGTAAGTGACCAGAAAAGATGAGCGACAGCGCGGCTGTTCCATTTCCACCTAGTAGTAGAAAGAAGGTTTATTAAAATAATTTAAAACACCAGCTTTATTAATAGATCCCTGATACAAAGAAATACACAAAATTTCACAACTGCATTATTGACCGTCGAGGAGTTCCCTTGTCTGGAGACAATGGAGCAAAGTGAACGCTGTCAATCGTGCGATACAAGGTGCTTTGTATCTGTTAATGAAATTACGAATGGCGCGGTACAGGGCATATTAAGCCCCGTATTTTTTTAGAAAAGATGAAATATTATTGCTTCGATATGTTGCAATGTCTATGAAATCTGATATTAAGGTAGGCACACGATTGAACTCAATTTTGACAACACGATTTAGATATTCATTTCATCATAATTTCTTTCTTACACCAAACCAAATTGATTTTGTTTCTTGAATAAGCTAGCGCTAAACTACGATCCCACCTGATGGTAAGTGGCGATGAAGTCCTCGATGGCAAAGAGCTCTTAAATTTTACGCAATGAAGAATTTTTTTAAAGTATTCTCTTCACACAACAGAGAAGTTATACATTTCGAAGTCGAACTCGCGTCGCATGCAAAAATGTACAAGGTATTTCAGATCTGGTTTCAGACTCAACGTGTATAAGATGCACAAAAAAATTACATTATGTTTATTTAAATTAAACATTATCTTCAAAATCGTATTTAAATTTGTTATTAGGTAGTTGTTGTGAACTAACAAGTAACACAGTAGAAAGGTAACTCGACAGTCATGCGTCTTTACGCTTCGTTACATAGCCTTGACTACTAATATCAGTTACTTTATACAGCAGTTAGTTGAAAATAACATATCGACTACGATTAAAACTATTTTACTAACTAAAATTGTTACGGTATTTTATTATATGAGTAACACACGTGAGTTAACGTGGTCGTCCAAAACAAACCTGGCGGTGAAATATTGTTGATGAAGCGAAAGACGCAGACCTGGAGTGAAATCAGCACCTACAAGGATGAGTCGCACTGTACATGCCTTCTGCCCCATATGAAGAACAGGTAACTGCGTCGAGATATGGGCATATAAAATGCATATCTCATGTACGCGTATTCTCCAATAATTTTCATTGTTGCAGAGAATTTTTAAAGTGACTAGAATAGAATAAAATCTAGTAATGGCTACTCAACCTTTTTGATAGTCAGGCCATTAAATTTGATTTTACTCAAATATATTATAACACTAAACAGCAAAAAATATTGTTGTATTATTATCGAGTTAATTATCTAATCTGTACCATGTCTTACAATCTTCGTAATATCTAACGTAATTATTATCTATGCCTGTTATTATTGTCTGTAGTACCACAGCACAGATAATAGCTGGTAATATAGATTAACGAAAAAAAAATGGAGCGTCGAAAAATTATAATTGAGATGATTGTAGTATTAACCTAAATATTTCCTTTTTCTCACAGAATCGTGGAAAAAGGGCTAATTACTTTTCTTATATTTCTGTTCTGTTAGAAAGATAATGTTTAATTGGAACTAATTCTGATATAAATGGATTTTTAAGCTTCTGTGGTGATTATTGAATATTTAGTTTACTTCTGTTTATTTTTTTTTTAATTATACATTGAAGTTCGGCAAGATGGCCTCGATGACTCGTTGGCGTAGGTTCCTCGGTTCACGTTAGCTACACCTACATTTCTTTATTCGGAGCCTTTGTTACCTACCTAAGCTTTTTGTATAGAAATAGTGGTTTAGTGACATCACCATAGTAAACCTCATGGCATTGTTCATGTGTAGAAAATATATTTATATAACAAAATTGAAACAAATTTCCAACGGCATCTCAGAAAAGTAACAATTATTTCGTGTTATACTAATTTAATACCATAAAACATACCTTCATATTCGACGTAAGATACCTTAAGGGAAAACAAAGATGAATAAATTCAACCAGCAGGCAATTATCTGAAGTTTTTTGATACTCGTAAGTAATTTTAGACTCCATCACACCGTTTGATGCTGACGATAATTACGTTCCGAGAATTGTGAAGGAAAACCATGGGGTTACGCTCTACGGGTCTCGATGACTCGGTAATTTAAAAAAAAGAACGTTTTAACGCTATCTCGCTTACACTTGTAATAAAAATGAGACGCCCGAACGCAATTTGGAGCACCTATAATTATTTTTTGTTCAGTGGTTACCTCATCTGTACAAACGCCTATACAATGCCGTAATAAATATTGGAGATCACTGGCATTAAATAACTACAACTATTTAATATAATAGAAACTAGCTGACCCAGCAAACATTGCTAAACAAAAATGAGGGTACTGGAGGGTAGAAGGGCTAACTAGTAGCGTTATAAGAATTTTTCCCTGTCAAACCTTAAAAAAAAGTACAAAAAAAATAAAATCCAGGATAGGACCAGCCTTTATCATTGAAACGAAAAAAATGCTTATAGCCTATTCCCTGGCCTACCTTTATTGGTGCCGCTGAACAATAGATGAGGCCATATTATTAGGATATTCCAGAAAATAATAAAATAGAGCGTGCCAGACATTTTTTCAAGTATTCTGGAAATTAGGTTTGTGGGGGGATGAATAAGGCGCGGGGAAAAAATTGTAGGTAAGTGATATTTTTACAATAACATGGACACGAAAACTATATTACTATATGATGTTTCAATAATAATTTTAGTTTTATTTAATGCTCTATAAAAGTATTTCTGTATCGTAAACAAGTGTCTGTAAATAATTGCATTCAGTATCAGATGGTATGTGTAACGACAACAGACCAATATTTGTGTTTGTGAAGTTTACCTTGTACAGTCAGCAGGTAAATGAATAAAATGATAAGAAATTAAAAGGCTATTATCATTAAATCCCTCCATACTCAACTGCCGCGTACCGGCAGTAAAAAAAACATCCTGTGAATATATTTTTCTGAAAAAAACAAACAAAAAAAAAAATTTTTTTTTATACCCAATTAAAATTTACACACAATACACAATATTTATATAATATATACAATGCTGATTGAAGAGAACATGTATGATACTGAAGGTATATAAGACAGAAGAATGTGAATTTTTAATATGGAAAGAAAGCATTAATATTTTTTGTTAGCATCGAAAAAAAAACTCCTTTACTCAAGAATTATACTGGCTGACGGACCGTCAACTTCACCTGATGTATCTAAAAATGTTAATATGATTTTCTTAAACGATACAGCGTTTAGAGTATACTGAGCGAGACTCTTTTAAATTCTTACTCTGTGGAAAAATGCAGGGAAGCAGTTGCCTGTACATGTTTTAATTCCGCTAATATTATAAATGCTATACTTTATGAGGATGTATGGATAGATGGGCGGTTGTTTCTTCTTTTACGCAAGAACTACTGAACGGATCTGAATTAAATTTGGCACAAAGATAGATTACAGGTATAGATGAAATAATTACTAAATTCTAAAATCAATAAATATGGTGACGTTCAGAAGTGTTTGTATAGATATACACAAAAAATGAAGTTCTGAGTTTGAATTTTTAATACTTATGAAAAAGATAATAGAATTCCTATAGGTAATGAACCTTTAGAATAATTCTCGGTACAAAACATCAACTATACTAATTCACAATCGTGTTTTATACAAATTAATAACCAAGGATTATTTTATAAAACTTTCCCAGATATTAACAAGCAGCAGTTCCACGAACAGATCGCCTTCCTTTGAGAGAGCCGACCGGTTGCCTGATAAACTAATGACGTAGGACAGGGGTCGACAACCTGTAACGCGCGGGCCGTATGCGGCCTCTATACGATTGTCATACGGCCCACACAGACCCCATTTAGTTTACGCAACTTGACATTTCTTATGTTCCTCACGACGTCACATGAAATGTGGCCCGCACCAATATCCTTATAACTTCTGTAATCCTCATAAAAAAAGGTTGCCGATCTGTGCCTTAACTCTCTGTAGTTGCAATTCATTGTGACGACACCCGATGCAGTAATCAATTACAATGATAAGGCATATCGTGAATACATAAAACAGGAGAAATTCCAAAAGATTATAAAAAATGTGATGTTATCTAATAGCTTCGTCTTTAATACACAAAAAATTGAGTTGAACGTCTCTGAAAAAAACTACACACGAACTGAGAAACCTCCTTCTTTTTTAGAAGTCAGTTAAAAAGTTAATCCGATCATTAAGTATGATTCCAGTGAGCGATTCTACACACATACGCACACGCTCATGCGGACACAAACGCACAAGCAACGTACACGCATATGCACACGCATACGCACACGCACACGCAAACGCAAACGAACATACACACACACACGCTAACACACAGATTTGATGAATTCGAATATACCAATAGCAGATGGTATGGTTTTTACAAGCTTTCTTGCTTGCTGTATTTACTACTTAGACCTACGGTAGTTTATTCGGTTAAAATCGTGCAAGTTGAATTAGAGCGACTTCCTCATTCTAAGAAGCCAAAAGTATGATATTGCTTCTGAATGACAGTGCATCTTTATGATAAGCACGACCTGATAGTACCTTCGGGATTGGCTCCAGATAAGGGAACGGTCAAAGACCAAACCGGTTAATAATATAGTTTTGATGTTTTATATTTCTTAATATTAGTGCCTTTCAATAGAAACTGGATTTCTCTAAAAGTGATACATTTTTTTAACTTCACCTGGATACATAACTAGATATATAGACCTTTTCTAAACAATTCTGAACAATTCTAAAGACATCAGTGCTCTATCTCCTACCATTTTAGAGTCTATAAAAGACAATCAAACTCACAAACAAATTTTGATCTGTGTATATACAGATGACGCACATCAAAAGTTTATATAAAAGCTTTTTTATTCTAAGTACATAAAGTCTCTATCAGGCCATTGAACTCCATAAAAGTAAGTAGTAGGTAGTGAAAACGCCTGGGCAAGTAATAGTAGCAAATGATTGTATCGCAAAGTATTTAAGGTACACAAAAGTAAGGTTATAATAATGTTAAATAAAAAATGTTTTAATGGAACAATAGTAGGTGTTGGTGAATCATGCGCGGAGTTACGTGATATAGTTTTTACAGTCGATTGGAACTGGTTTCATTTCCTATGTCAAGGTTAGTCCACGATGGTTGCGACTGACGGGCGCACTGAAACAGAGGCTGTGGGTAGCACCACGACATAATCTGTGTCGCCTGTTTTACAGTTGACACCTCTACAATATCGATCTACAAATTTTTTATTTCAAATTCCTTGTTAAATAATATTTGTTGAGGTTATTTGGTAAAATACATTTTTCTTATTCTTCTTCCACTGGAAGGTCATGACTATCCGTCTGCGTATTTTAATATTGGTAATTCACGTCATACCGCTACATTTTTTTCGCACGTTATTTTAAAGCTGAAATATAAAACAATTTAAGAAAAAATATCATAAAACAAGTATTGTTTCGAAACTTCTTCACTCACTCTCAATACAGTCACGGTCGCATATTCTTACACTACCCCCTTATATTTTAATATTTACCTCATTGTGTTATTCGTTTATAATTGTGTTTAATTTTAGTATTTAAGTTTATTGTATATACGTAGATGTTTAATTAATGTTATATTAATGTTAAGCTACGCTAAGTGTTTTATATATTTCTCAAAGTGAATGTTTTTCTTAGAGAAACAAAAATCTTAAACCAGACTTTGTAGTCTAACGGTTATAGCCTGAAAAAGTTTCTTTTGTATCACGGTTTCTTAGAACCACACATAAACTTTATTCAAAGGTATAATTTGGCAAATGGGTGGGATCGTCTGTTAGTCAGTAATCACCGCCCATAGACATCAGCAATGCCTAGCAGCGCCAACATGGTGGAATATGTCATGGCCCACTCTATAAGGCGAGTGGTAGCTAGCCAGACGCGCAGAATGCCCTTAAACCACGCAGAAATAAGCCACTTTTTAAGCCACGACAAAATCGGTTTGTACCCCCCCTTTATCAACATAAACTCAAAAAAGTAAACGCGTAAACACTTCTAACAGCAACTAATAATAACTGACTATCCTCATCTGTATATATTTTTTATTTGTGATCATCAACGCCCATAAGATATTTTTATCTGTGACAGGTAATTTGACAGCTGTAAATACTTTTAGCATGAATACATTGCCCTTTTAGTATTGTTGAAGTTATTATAATAATTTCCGCGAACTACGTCACCAGCAAATCATGACCGTGATGTAACCTTCGCTTCCAGTCATATGTACTTCGATATTTTATAACGAATAACATCATGTATAGCAGGGGTGAGCAACCTTTTGAAATAAAAGGGCCAATATTAAATTTGATATTTGCTAGAGGGTCGCACGTAGACTAGCATTACTTATATTTAATCAAATCTACTTAATCTTTTAGAGTTTCTATGTAAAGTTTTCATACATTTCTTCAATTCTTGTATTATAAGGCTTTTTTGTTGTTGCATGATTTTAGGTTTTGACACAGTGTTTCACCTTCTAAGCATAAAAAAATAATTTTAAAATGCTTAAAGGTCCGCATCCTGCCCGCGGGTCGCGGGTTGCTCACCCCTGATGTATAATAATATGGTAAACGGATAACTCATTCCTGTTGCTGCATATTGTATAGATATCAATATTTTCCAGAAAACATAGTAAATTTTAATTGATTAAAATTAAAACCTTTTCAACCCACTGAGTAAGACCTCGAGACAAATATCTTTCGTTATCGTTCACGCCAAACATTAGTTCAAAAATGTATGGGTTGCATTATATTGGGTGCAGAAAAATATGGCGTTAGTCCTTCCGCAATAAATGTCCGCAAGAAAAGATATTTGTGTCGCTGCCCCACGACAGAATACTTCACATAAGATGACCAAATTTGAAATCTAGATCGCTTCCTTCTCGAACTTTCGAAGGTTGGTAGTACTGGCGTATAAAAATAAAACGAAACCTTAATCTATTGAAAATAATCTTTCTTGTATCTAGACATGGCAGACACACACTTGGTAGGTCAGTTTATCATAGGTATTTACCGTTTTTTACAATAACCTGCCAATGTGACATACACTTTAAAATTTAAGGCAGATTGGTTCAAGGAAAAAGAAATAATTGCTTAAAATTGCTTGTAATATCATCAATCTTATACCCCTTACTTCTCCAAAATTATACCAGTTAACTAAAATATTTCCTGGACATACCAGCACAATAACATATTTTATGCTAATCAGGAGGTTGAAACAGGTGACCTGTTGATACTCCGATTATTAGCTGCATCAATCTACATTTAGTAGATCGTGGTCAGGCAAAAAAATAAACCAGCTAGTTGCAAAATCTGCCATAGAATCTGAACCAACCGGAATACATCTTACTTCCTCTTTATTTATTTTGCCACCTGACATTAATATCTCACCTTCACCACAGAATCACTGACAACACCACTAGGTACTAAACCATTGTAAAAAACATTTTTAACGTTTTTACATCCGTACCAATATTAAAAATGTGAACGTGTGTGTGTCCGTCTTTAACGTCGAAACGGAGCAACGGATTGACGAGTTTTTTTTATATAGAGATAGTTGATGGTCAGAACAGTAACATAGGCTTTTTATTAACCTAAGTACCAGGTGGCAAAAACCACGGACTGACCCTAAAAACTAAATAAAATAAATAATGACAGAATACCCCTAAAAAACACTAAAATACGCTTCAAGGATGTTAAAAGAAGTATAGAAACCACTAACTTAGATAGTCACGATAAAAGACCAACTAATTCATTACCATACATCACAAGGACTGATTCCGGATTAATATAATACGCAAGAACGCAGCATTAATTCATCTAAGTTAATCCATTTGCATAGATTGTTGGCAACACAGATTAATTTTCCATGTCCATCTCTGTTGTTTATGGCGCGATGAAGGTCGAGTCTACCTCGGTGCGTGTCCCAGAGGGAAATTTGTGTAATTATTTACATCATATCTAATCCCTGGTGACAATAGTACACATCTACGTAGTATATGCTAATTAACAGCCAGTTTAATCTCATACTATCTTTGACAAACTTATTATAAGAAAGGTTAACCGCGTAGGACTGGAATAAGTTGTCCGCGTCAGTGTTCCCGTGCGATAACAGTGTAATTGTCTTCCAAGTCGAGAGTAATACTTATAAGACGAAAAATATTGTTACTTAGTAGCAGTTCAAAGTAGTACCGCGGCAAAGTAATTGAGGGACATACCAGCAAAATTCCAAAAAGACAGGCTTGTCTTACCCCACCTAAAATATTAGTGAAATCCAAAGGCGAAGACTATCTTCTTAGACTAACGTGCATGCAAATATAATAATAGGTAAATAATACGCAATAATTAATATAATTCTTTATGTGTTAGTTCACAGGATGTTTCCACATTAATAGAATTCATTTGATTAATTTATTAAGAATTCCGAGATGGAAGTCACCCTTCCATATAATGATTTGATAAAGCATCAATTACCTTGGTATTTCCAATATGACTAAGCAAATCAATATAAAAATCTTTGCTGAGTTATAATGAGTCTTAATAATATCTATGCGTTACTCAGGCTTCCGTGAATGGCCAAGTTTTACTGTCTTGACCATATTCTGGCAAATTCTGCAATACTATTAGTAACCAGTTCAACGTTCGGTCTTTATGCCGTTTGAAAGTCGATACGGTTTAACGACTTCTATCTAACGATAACCACATTCGATATATCTTTGGTTATATTTTAGACATTAAATTTTTTTGAAATATTTTTGTATTTATTAATTTTAATGAATGTACCCAGTACTTAATATTTCTAAGACAGATTTCTCTTACAATTTTAAATATTTTGCATTTAAAAAGGCATTTAAGTTAAAATAAATCTGTACCTTTTCATAAGTTTAGAACTAAAACTAAAGGAAGCAGATGTTTGTACTACTTAGTATAACACGCCTTTTTATATGTGAATGTTATTCCAGACAATAATCCATGTCGGTAAAAATTTCATTCGGATCAGTTCAGTATTTTTGTAGAAAAAACAAACAAACATCCATTCGTCGTCACAAACTTTCGCATTACATCACGCATAAAAGAATATCTAGTCCCTTCAGATCCAGAATCTAGATCGGAGCCAGAATAGTTATTTTAGTAGCATGAGTTGAAGTTTGGGATGACATTATTCAATAGCAGATATAAATAAGTTTTCCTGTTACTGAGTAATAAACGGTTACAAGATACCCTTGGTGTAGTGTCGCCATGACACCTTTACCCATAACTACGTTGCGAATAAATTACCATTCTATCTGCTATAGTAAAATAAGGATTGAACCGTATTATTTTATTAAATTACTTATTACATTTTACTAGGTCTGCCCGCAGCCGCAGCTTCGCCCGCGTGGTATGTCATCGATGGAATATTTTTTTCTAAATTTCTCACTAATTATGATCATGCTTGAAACATTTTACACAAAACCTTAACTTATATTCCCTAAAATCTTCCTCGTAAAAACCGCATGAAAATCCGTTCAGTAGATTTTGAGTTAATCGCGAGCAGAGAGCGACAGACAGATTTAATTTTATTTTTATGCAGTGATTACGCTAGCTGCCTTCGCTTCTCGTCGCCATACCTTCGTTTTATACGGGATTCGTGAATTGTCATTTTCTTTTTATGTGAGCCTGTGAGAGAATACAATATAATATGTCTGTGCTTATTACAATATTTTGAAGACCATCCGTATTTTTTTTTTATTACAAAACGAATAATAACGTACTTAAGCAATACTGAAAAATCAATAAAAATACAATTTTGACAAACGTAATATTCACGATTTTTATTAAAGGAAAGACTTGCTAAAATTTTGCTATACGTTACATTACATTTAAAAATTGCATTAGCGCTGAAGTGCTTAAGAATAATTTTCATTATAACAATCATTTTGGAACAACGCAAACCAACAGGACAGGCTATAATCATTTCCTATTACATTTTTGTCTGTCAAAGCCAATTTATAGTTTTTTACTATTCCTTCAGCTGCAGTTAAAATATAAATGCAGTAAATGTCAGAGCAATTGGCACAGAGTAGGGCCAGTTACAGCGTGTCCATGACTGCGTTTTAATGTACACAGACTATAAAATACATTACGACCGAATTACTGCCACATGCAGTTGAATTCCAGAGGAATTGATGCCAGATGAACGACATACATCGGTGTCATTAACTAATCGTGAGTACCCGTTATTAAATCATATGCGCCATAAAATCTCCCGCACTAGGTTTTTTTATGTATAGGAGTGAAGAATGAATGAATATAGGAGAAAATATTTAAAATGTAGCATACGTTTTTTTTGTGCAAATTTTCGTCAAAGTCAAATCATTTATTCCATGTAGGTATTTACAATACTCTTATGAACGTAATTTTTTTAGAATCCACCTCCGTTTCGGAAAGGTGCTATAATAATGAGGAGAAGAAACGGCGAAAGAAACTTTAATTTCGGTTCAGTGGTTTAGGTGTGAAAATGTAATAGACAGAGTTGCTTTGGCATACCCTTATAATATTAGTAATTTATATCATAGCAGAAAAATATAAGTTTGTTTATTTCCTGACAAGCTGTAAAATTACATACACAACAAGCGTAATGTGGGACTGACAGTCGTCAGTGACCAGACTTGTCTATCAACGTTATGTTCAATTCTGATATCCATTTGTCTGCTTGTCTGTTATACATGCAGGCCTAAACTACTCCACCAATTTTGATGCAAACTACAGAAATAGACTAGAACTAAACAAGATAAAAAACTACATATTTACCTATTTATATGATTACCTATTTACAGTATTAACTATTTTAAGTCGTAGCGCGAAATATATTCTATTTACTGAGGAAGTAGCGTGCAAGTAAATTTTATACTCTGTCTCCTACTTAGAATTGAATCACGGAGAACGATTATGAACGTAATACATCAGTGTCTAACGCAACGACCGCTAGCGCTGGTATCTAAGTTTTTTGCGGACCTTTTTGTCGCAGACATACCTATCAACTTTTGTGGCGTAGTGAATACACAGAATGTATTTTTAGTTGTACTCCATTATGATGTCTACTAAGTCTATATATAAGTTATTATTTATGTATTGAGCAGGCAGAGGATACTCATGGTCCATTTATGACTTTGCTCCTCATTGCTGAGGAAGCCAAGAGTCTTGCTGCTCCAATGCGGTTTGAGGGTTAGTGGCCAGTACAGGAATCGGAAGTATACCTCCGATTTCGCTTCAAACATATTGTTAGTAACTTACAAAATAAAAATATTACACACACTAAAACGCATTTAACACACTGACCTTTGGCAATTTTAGTACTGTTAAGGACAATTTATTTTTAATTGGATTACAGTTGAATTTCGAGCGCAAACACAGCAACACCGCAGAGCGCAGATGACCAGTCTATATGAACAGATTTATGTACTAAGTTATTCAACTTCAAGTACTAACCAGGGAAATAGATCAAATCCCTGGAACATACGTAAAAGTTTCACAAAATCGTCTACAAACTAATTAGTCAATTTAATATTGACACCGTGTTCATGTTTGTCTACTATAATTATTATAAATTAGTGATAAATTAAATAAAGTTTACCTAAATTTAGTAATAGGGCAGCATTGAAACTTTCTTTAGATCCAATCTCCGTTCAAAATTACCTAAACGATAAAAATACTTTTACTACTATGAATGCTCCCTAATATAAAAAGTAAGAAGACCTTGCAAACGAGCGTTTATAATATCAAATAGTACTCAATTTTTTTTAGTAGATAAATAAATAGAGAGACCATTTAAAAATAGTGTTCCAAATTTTAAACTTCTTTTTACGCTAGTGCGGCAACAAAGTATTCCTGTTTATTCAGCCAATCGAATGGTTTTAAAAAAGTTTCCGTTGGTAAAATTGTACTTTTTTTTCTAATAAGGCTGATGAAGGTAAATTAGGTATTGTCCAGATATAAGGTACTACTGTGGTAAGGTACTACTAAGGTACTACGGTAATGCCTATTGATTCTTAAATAAGTATGTAATTTTGTGGTAAAATACTACAGTGTTATAATTGTATGAATTTGACTTTCGTTAAGTGAGTTTGGTACCTGTGATGAAATAAATGAATTCACTTTGAATTTGAAATATCCTATAGTCGGTTTTATTATTGTTTTATTATATTTATGCATACATAATTTGTGATTCCTGTCCCTAAGTCGATACAATGTTTCAAGGAAGACCATATTTTCCCTTTAAAACTACGAGTCGCTGAAAAGCACACATACACACATTTATCATATCCACAATACTCACACCATTAAAATTATACATCAGATAACATGGTCTAATATACAGTCATACGAAACCTTCACAAAATGGTATTCACCACACGCAAGGAGTACGCCAGCAAAATATTCACTTGCCTATTATTAACACGGTTTGACTTCTAAATTGTATACTAATGAAAGCTTAATTAAAATTTCAAATAGCATAATCCTAGTACTACGTCGTATGATTGATGCTTCCTTTGAACAAACCAAACATATTTTTATGGGTCTGTAATGTTTAATATACTTGCTACCGGTGTATTGGTACGTAACTCGGCTTAATATTCTATTGAGCCCGGGTCTGACAATTAAGAGGCCTAAAATATACTCCACCACGCTGCAATGCGGATTGGTGAAGCAAATGTCGAATTTTTTTATGAGAACTCCGACGTGGTTTAACGATTATTATTTAATGAAAATAACCGTCCCGTGACTTAACTATTGCTGTATAACGATACCGGCTGCCCTCCGAAGCACGGAGACGTTCTTAATCATCATCAACCATCCTACCGACCACGCCCGCTGTTGGTTAATTTTTCAATCGCCTACAATCGAAACAAGTCGGCGGGCTGTGAACGCCGCGCTTTCAGCACGTGCATGCTTAAAGACCATAGACACATTACTCCGTCTATGTTAGGCTCCGTGCGCCACGAGGTCCGATAAAAAAACAAAACGTCAATTCCAATTACAGCCAGTAAAAAATATTAAGATCATGTTTATTACGACTCCTGTTTCTAATGTATTATTTTTTATAATGTAATCGAGTTCATTAAACCACAACAAATTACATTGAATAATAAAAGGTAGAATTTAGGCTCAAGGATTTAAGGTATTATTATTGCATAAAAAATCGTGTTTTTTTATATTGGAATGATAGGTTGCTATTTGCTTGAGTGATAGGTTTCTTTTAAAACCAATTTAGGCAACATTATAATAAGATAATGTTCTAATCGAGTCTACACTCAATTGGCTTTTATTAATAAATTAATTAAATTGATAATAAGTACCTATGTACCTTATCGAATTTAGTTATAATATCTTACACAAGATGGCGGCCTAAGTATAAATAAATATATGTACGTACTACTCTCCTGACTTAAACCAACTATTATAAAATAATTAACAAATACAAGAGTTAAACTCCCTACTAATCTGTATGTAATCTTTCCTGTTAAATCAGAAGCAAACAATGTTATCACAACCTCACTATGGTTCAAACTTAAACATTATCTTTCCGAGCTAAAAAGATTTAGAGATTTTTTTTTATACCAAGAAAACATGTTGATTTTAACCTTAAATATGTAAACCTATAGCTTAGCCGTCTCAGCATACAAACCCATATGTTTCATCTAATGATCAGTAATTAACAAAACCCATAACATTTTTGTATATTTTATATATACGACAGGCCGGTTGGTCCAGTGGTTAGTGAACCTGACTACTAAACCGGTGGTCGTGGGTTCGAATCCCACCCAGGTCA